>SJYV01020496.1:877145-912400 GCA_006410875.1 Neotragus pygmaeus
AGGAAGAAGGGGTAGAAAACAGCAACAGCAGCAGGAGCACTCCCTGGAAAGCACAGTGAGCCGTTGGAGAGCAACCCTTGCAGCTGGGAGGGGTTTTGCCATTTTTGAACTCCCTGGGTGGGAGTGTGGCAGGGAGGGAAGGGGTCTGTGGGAAGAAATTCTGCATGGGTTTGAACCGTGAACCCCCTATTTTTCTCCATGGTTGGAAGAACATTTAGAATTTAGGGGCAGCAGCAATAGTGCTAAAGGCTGTACAAGATGCATGCTGCAGGAAGCCTTCCAAATTTCTCAGTTAAACACATAACAAAGATTTGGGTGTTCATGAGATCAGAGTATAAAAACATTAACTTAATTTTCTTTGAGACCACGTCTCAGGTTTCCTTGTTATTAGACTCGCCCAACCGAAAATGGCCCCAATTCCATGAATGTTGCATGAGCCTGCAGAACATCTACGATGCCCTTGAGTAAGATTCATTATCTCACACAACGCTGGCTACTGCCGGTTCATGGCTGTATGTTCTAGCAATTTTGAGCTGGCTCACTCCAGAAGGAAGAAAAATTATGACATTAAAAACTTTACCTGATCTGAGCACCTGCTTGCATCTGCTTGTTTGTGGACAAACCAGGTAAGCTTGAGAACAAGTTATTTTAAATAATTTGCATATAGGAGGTTAGTTAGCACCAGAAAATAGATATATTGGTCACAAATGTTCCCTGCCTCATTTTTGCAATTAAGTTCCATAGAAAACCAGGGCTGCGATTTCAGAGAGTGTTTGGGAAAGTGCCCCTCCTACATGTTTATGTGCAGGAGGTGAAGTGAATCCTGAGGAAAAAAAATTCCAGACATGAGAATTCCTGGCGCTTTAGGGAACAGCAAGGTGGTCAGTGCTGGGGGCAGAGATGGAAAGGGAGGCCATGGGGCTGCAGTCAGCGCAGGGCCTTGTAGGCTCTGTGAGGACTCAGGCTCTTAGGTTAAGTGGAGTGACCCCCTTGGAGGGTTTAGAGCAGAGGAATGGCATAATCTGAGTAATGTTTGAAATGGATTATTCTTGCTTCTTCTGTTAATGAGAATTACTAACTAGACTGTGGGTGGCAAGTGTGGAAGGAAGGAAACCAATGAGAAAACTTCCACAACTCTGGAAAAGGGTGATGAAACTGCCACATCAGGGGGCAGCAGAGACAATGCTTGTGAAGCGGTCAGGCTCTGGGCACACTTTAAAGGCGGTCAATAGGACTTGTTGATGTATTAAGTGTGATAATTAAGAGAGGATTCAAGGATGGCTCCAATGCTTTTGCCTAAACAAATGGAAGGATAAAGTTGCCATCAACAGAGATGGGAAAGACTGTGGCTTGTGAGGGTTATGGGTTGAATTGTGTCTACGTGGCCCCCCACCCCGCTTCATATGCTGAAGTCCTAACTTCTACTCCTTCAGAATGGGACCTTATTGGAAATAGGGTGTTGCCCTGTAGCTTGGTCAGTAAAAAAATCTACCTGCAAATGCAGGAGTCTGCCTGCAATGCAGGAGACCCAGGTTCAATTCCTGGATCACGAAAATCTCCCAGAGAAGGAAACAGCAGCCCACTCCAGTATTCCTGCCTGGAAAATCCCATGGACAGAGAAGCCTGGGGTGCTACAGTTCTCAGGGTAACAAGAGTCAGACGCAACTGAGCAACTAAACCACAATGGTAGTGAGTTAGTTCAGTTTAGTTCAGTCGTTCAGTCAGGTCCCCATGGACTGCAGCACCAGGCTTCCCTATCCATCACCAAGTCCTGGAGTCTACTCAAACTCATGTCAATTGAGTCGGTGATATCATCCAACCATCCATCCTCTGCTGTCCCCTTCTCCTCCTGCCTTCAATCTTTCCCAGCATCAGGGTCTTTTCTAAGGAGTCAGTTCTTCACTTCAGATAGACAAAGTATTGGAGCTTCAGCTGAGGCATCAGTCCTCCCAATGAATATTCAGGACTGATTTTTAGGATTGTCTGGTTGGATCTCCTTGCTGTCCATGGGACTCTCAAGAGTCTTCTCCAACACCACAGTTCAAAAGNGGCTGTCTAGTGATCCTGTCCTTTGTACCCTTTTCCAGGATCTTGTCCCCCTCTAGCTTCAGTCTTTCCTCATAGAGTAGCACTTTGCTTCAAAGATCAAGTGGAGAAGCTTTATTGACTGTCCTATGAAGGCTTTCCTCGTTGCCTCTCCCTCTGAATTAAACAAAAAAGAATAGTGTGGTGGTGTATCATAATTTCATTTAACTCAAGGGAATTGAGCTCTGTTTCTGGGGTAAAGGAGGGTGGCAGGAAGAGAGCTGGGGGCATAGTAAAGACAGAAGCAGCTTGGTGCCCGGCAGTCTCCTCCCCCATCATTGAGCGTGTGTGCTCTGAATTACTGTGGCCAAAGCCTGGATGCAGATGGTTTCCAGGGTGTCCCTGACACTGACGAACGAGTGAAGAGTGAAGGTGAATCTTCAAGGGGCCGGGCAAGAGGGCAGAGAGAACTTGTGTCTATGCATATAAAAGAGATTGGCAGTAAGTGTGTCAAAATTAAATGCCACAGAAAATGAGTACTGGAGAGTTACAGGAAAAGATGATATCACCTGCAGAATAGCCTGTGCAGAACGATGCATATTTATGTATTGCTGTTTAGTCGCTCAGTTGTGTCTGACTCTTTGCAACCCTACGGACTGTAACCCCCCCAACCAGGCTCCTTTGTCCATGGAGTTTTCCAGGCAAGAATACTGGAGCAGGTTGCCATTTCCTTCTCCATATTTATATGTAATTGAAGGAATTTTCAAAGGTTCTTTTGAATCTACGTGTTTTTCTTCAGTGGTAATTTTAAGAGTTCCTCTTATTCTGGTGAACTTTCCTGGTGGTTCAGATGGAAAAGAATCTGCCTGTAGTGCAGGAGACCCAGGTTCAATCCCTGGGTCAGGAAGATCCCCCAGAGAAAGGAATGGCTACCCACACCAGTATTCTCCCCTGGAGAATTGCATGGATGGAGAGGCCTAGTGGGCTACAGTCCCTGGGGTTGCAAAGAGCTGTACATGACAGAGCGACTGATGCTTTTACTTTACTCTCCGGATCTCTCTCTTTATTTTCTATTCACTCCCTAATCCTCAGCAGTTAGGTTTTGTCTGCCACTTGGAAGCTGTGTGACCTTGGGCATGTTCCTTAACTTCACTGTGCCTCAGTTTCCTCGCTGGCTAAATAGAATACAGTAGAGCTTCCCTCGGTGCTGTCGTAGGGCTGTGGAGATACATGGCGTAGAGCTGCCCCGGGCATGTGGTAAGCACTCTTGGTGGGCTGCTGTGGGGTCTGCTCTCCACGCTGGCACTGCTTTGGCTGAAGTCAGCAGTGGCCTCCATTCATCCTGCCGGCCCTTCTCGTCTTTATCCTTTCCCAGATTTACCCTTTGTGCTTATCCCCTAAGTGTAACTGTTCATGGTGTATAAACAACGTTGTGCTTCATGAAGAAATAAGTCATCTTTTATTTCTCTCGCAGCTCTTGCTTCCCCTCAGTTACTGAGATCTGTTTCTGAGATCTTAGTAGTTTGTGGAGATTGAAAGTATCATCATCTGTAATTAGACCCTCTGCTCCAGTTCAGTCTCTTATCTTATCTCACCTGGACCATCTCAGTAATTTTTTTTCCTGATATCTCTGCTCCTTTCCCTCCCGCCTGGCCACTCTGCTGTTTGCCATCCATGTGGGATAAAGGGCAGACTTGGCATGGCTTTCCAGCTCCCTGAACACTACCCCGGCACTCCTTTTCAGATCCACGTCCTGTCTCATGTGCTGCTTGTTTTNAATCTTGATTCCAGCTTGTGCTTCATCCAGCCCAGTGTTTCACATGATGTACTCTGCATATAAGTTAAATAAGCAGGGTGACAGTACTCCTTTCCCAATTTTGAACCAATCTGTTTTTCCATGTCCTGTTCTAACTGTTGCTTCCTGATCTGTATACAGATTTCTCAGGAGGCAGGTAAGGTGGACTGGTATTCCCATCTCTTTCAGAATTTTCCACAGTTTGTTGTAATACACAGAGTCAAAGGCTTTGGGGTAGTCAATAAAGAAGTAGATGTTTTTCTGGAATTTTCTTGCTTTTTGTATGATCCAGTGGATGTTGGCAATTTGATCTCTGGTTCCTCTCCCTTTTCTAAATCCATCTTGAACATCTGGAAGTTCTTGGTTCACATACTGTTGAGAAGAGGTCATCCTGGGGTAGTGTGGGTCCCTAATCCAATATGACTAGTGTCCTTTTTAAAAGGAGAAGTTTGGACACAGCCATGCCCAGGGAGAATGTTGTGTGAAGATGAAGGCAGAGGTCTACAAACCAAGGAACCACCAGAAACCACCAGTAGCTTGGAGAGAGGATGGGACAGATTCCTTCTCACAGTTCCTAGAAGGGGTCAACTCTGCTGATGCCTTGATTTCAGACTTCTAGCCTCCAGAACTGTGAGCCAATACATATCTGTCATGTTGGCCACCTCGTGTGGGATACTTTGTCCCAGCAGCCCTAAGGATTTAATCAAGAGGAGTTTGGAGAGAAGGGTAAGTCAAGGATTCAGTTTGAGCCCCTTTAAATACAAGATGCCTGTCGAACATCTAGAGTAGATCAAGGAGGCAGCTCAGTATTAAAGTCAGAGGTTCAACAAAGACATCCAGATACAGATTTATTTTACTGATCATTAGCGTGCTCATAGCATTTAAAGCTATAAGATGAGTGAGATCTAGAGATCCAGAGAGTAAGAGTAAACATATAAAAAAGAGATTCAAGGAGGAGTCAAATCGAGGTGGGAGAAATAAGGAAGAGCTAGCAGAGGACAGTAGGAAGGAGCTGCTTGTACAGTAAGTGGGAGACGAGGACCATGGGGTGTCCCAGAAGGAAGAAAGGGTTTTAAGGATGATTCAGAGACAGACTGTGTCAAATATCGCTGGTGATGAGAAGGTGAGTAGGAATTGACCACTGGTATTAGTAATTTGGGTGACAGTGATTTTAGTGGACAGCCTATTCTCTATCTAATTGGATAGATTAGATAGATCTAGAGGCAAGGAATTAGAGACAATTGTTTCTTATAAAAGGAAACAAAGAAATTGAGCCATACCCAAAGTACAAATGTGTTGACAGAGAATATGTTGCATGTGTGTATGTGTGTGTGCTTTACTTTAATATGGGAGAAGTAGCCTTACATTTATATATTGATGGAAATAATCGAGAAGAGGGAAATTTTCCTGATGCAAGTAAAAGAAGGAAGAATTACTGGGGTGATGCGTCAATACTTCAGTAGATGAGGGGGTCAGGGAACCAGGGTCAAGGGGAGTCTTTGACCATGAATAGGAGCATGGAAGTTTCCTCCATAGAAAAAGAAAGGCAGGCAGGAATGTAGCATCAAGGAGCTGGCAGGTGGTTTGTGCTGGGAACTTTCGCAAGTTCTTCTCACCACTCTTGAAGCAATGTCTAGTGGAATAGGAGGCAATGCCATCAACTGATAGACAGGAGTGGGAAGGAAGTGCTGGAGGTTTAAGGAGAGAGGAAAATATTGTGTAATTGTCATTTAGAAGAGACGGAGTAACTGCCCTAAGAGATGGTGGTCTGGTTGCTAGGCAGCCCACTGTGATCAAATTCACATTAAGCATAACAGAAGTCACGCAGATGCATATGGGGAGCCCAGTGCTCTCGGGAGGGAGTGATGGTTAATGTAATGTGTCAGCTTGGCTGAACCACGGGGTACCCAGACATTTGGTTAAACGTGATTTTGGGTATGTCTGTGAGGGCGGTTCTGAATGAGATTACCATTTGAATTGGTAGACTGAGTAAGGCAGATTTCCCTCCCCAGTGTGGGTGGGCCTCATGTGGTCAACTGAAGACTAAATAGAGCACAAAGCCTGAGTAAGAGCAAAGCCTGCCGTCCTGACTGCTGAGCTGGGACACTGGGCTTCTTCTGCCTTTCAACTAGAACTTATACCATCAGCTCTCCTGGGTTTGTAGCCTGGTGACTGCAAGTCTTGGGATTTCTCAACTTCCATAATTGCATGAGTCAGACCCCAGGCCCATTTGGTCAGACCTGATGAGCAACAGTCAAATGGCATTAAAAAAAAAAAAAAAAAGCCTAATGTCTAGGGCTCTTCACAGAGCAGGTTAGGAATGGTACCAACTGGGGACAATAAAATGACTGAAAGTGAGCTCTGGGCAAGAATTTTAACATCTAATTTATTTTAGAGATGAGGAACACTGAGGTCCCCAGAGATGAAGTTATGTCCTAAGGCTACATAGCTGGTTAGTAGCTGAGACTGGACTAGAGCCTATTTGGTTTCACTCCCCACTTCAATGCTCTTTCTGTGGCCTCCCTAATTAGGGGGCATCCTGAACCCACTGAGCACATGTAACCCTTTGATATGAGGATGATTTCCACCAATAAAGCCAGGAAGTCTCCAGAAGCAATGCCTCCCAATTGCCTGAAACTTCTGGGTATGCATAAGGGCATCAAGGAGTTTTGCCATTCAGAAGTCATTCCCTGCCTTTAGATCCCAGGGGCCTTTTCAGTGACAGCTACTCAAGCAAGTCCATGTATCNTAAAGCCAGGAAGTCTCCAGAAGCAATGCCTCCCAATTGCCTGAAACTTCTGGGTATGCATAAGGGCATCAAGGAGTTTTGCCATTCAGAAGTCATTCCCTGCCTTTAGATCCCAGGGGCCTTTTCAGTGACAGCTACTCAAGCAAGTCCATGTATCTAATTAAAAATATGGATTTTCTGTTGTGAATTAAAGTCAAAATGCAGCTTCAAAATTTGCTTTGCCAAGTACATTTAATAATACCTAAATGCTCACTTGTGTTAAATATTCATCCATTTTCTCCATAACTGCTTACGATAAATATTGATGATTATCTAACTTTGCAAATGGCCGTGTACATAGGAGAATATTCATGTGTGTCTCATTGATTTTCCTGACAGGGCCAAATGGAGCAGGTAGGCCAATTTAACACAACCAATTTTCAATTTTGCACAGGCTGAATAGGAGAAGGGCCATGGAAATGAATAATCAATCTTACTACCATTATTATTAATAATATTTAGCTTACCTACAGCTCCTTCCATCTTCTGAGCACTTTGCCAGCATTAACAAATTTATTCACTAACACTCAAGGAAGGCATTTCTGTAATGGGAAGGAGAGGCCAGGGGAGATGTACATGGCTAACCAAGGGCTAAGGAATAAGTTGGAGCCCCGGTGCAAAAAAAGGACAGTCTCATGAGAGTTCTGATCCCCACTGGATTTTCTGCCTCCTTAAATTTTGGAGACATATTGCGAACACAGGAAGCAAGTCAAATGCATTTATAAAACTTAGTTTTATAAAATATGTGCTCCCCATAACAATAAGAACTGCCTGATAACGGCTACTGTATTTTGAACACCTACAGTGAGCTCAACAGTGCTAAATGTTGGGAGTCAGAAAAGAGCCTCTACGCTGAAGAAGCTGGCAGATTAGTGAGGGAGAGGGAGCTATGATGAACCAAAGTATATGCAGGCCATTCCTGAGATAAACAGAGAGGCACAGCGCCCCAGAGAAGAGCACCCAGCACACCGTTAACATCTTCCCTGAGAAGGTGGTGGTTCTACTGGATGAGGAGAATCAAGCAGGGGATTTGAGCAGGGGAGACAGCCATTGTAGAGAAAGGGGAAAACCTGGGGAAAGGTGGGCTGGAGAAGCGCTGTGTACTCTGGAAAGTGCAAAATACTTCAGTCTGACTGGAGTGAAGCCTGCCTGTCTGAGAGGAAAATAATGTGATGCCAGAGGAATAATTGCGATGCCCTTGTATGCCCCTGCAGTAGTTTCTGTACTAGCTCCCATCACCCTCGTTCCCCTGTAGTGTGACCTTGCCACTCTTCCCTCAAGAGCTGGATCATGTCCTCTCCCCTTGAGTCTGGGGGTACAGGGGACAGAAGTCAGGTCAGGTCCCCTCCCTGACCTCTGAGACTAGGACCAAAAAGGCAACGCTACTTCCGCTTCATCCACAGGGCCCCTTGCTTTCAGAGAGCTCAACCACCAGCCACAAAGTCTGATGAGCCCGAGGCCACCCCACTGGTGCTCAGGCCACCAGGCTACATGGAGAGGCCACATGTAGTTGCTCAGGTCAACAGCCCTCCCTGAGACCCCAGCCAACAGCCAGCAGTGGCCTCCAGACTTGTGAATGAAAACACCTCCAGAGGACTCTAGCCCTGAACTGTCGAGCTACTCCCCACTCTTTCATCTTCCCAGTGGAGACTTCAGACACTGTGAAGCCCAGGCAAACTGTCCCCATTGTGGACCATCCAAATTTTGGCTCACGGAATCCATTCGCGTAATATAATGGTTGAAATTGGCGGGGGAGATGGGGTCGTTATGGAGCAACAGTAACCAGAACAACAGCACTGCAGACTTTTTCTTCTCAGAGAACCACTGCAGGATGTCAGGGGAAGGCACTATCATCGGGTTTGGTGCTGAGTGGCCCCCAGGGAGGGTCTTCCCAGGTGGCTCTGGTGGCAAAGAACCCACCTGCCATTGGAGGAGACGCAAGAGATGCAAGTTTAACCCCTGGGTCAGGAAGATTCCCTGGAGGAGGGCATGGCAACCCACTCCAGTATTCTTGCCTGGAGAATCCCATGGACAGAGCAGCCTGGTGGGCTACAGTCCACGGGGTCACAAAGAGTCAACACAGCTGCAGTGACTCAGCACACACAAGCACACACGGCCCCTGGGGATCTTATTTGAAAAGCAAAGACCAGCTAGTTAGTGGTTTCTGTGTCTCAGGTCTATGGATCATTCTCAGGTGAGTCTGGCTTGTCACCCTTAGGGTCACTGTCAATTAATTTTGTCAGTTTCATGCCTCTCCCTCCAGCTCAGTGATTCTTATTCTTGGCTGTACATTTAGATCTCCTCAAGAGCATTAAAAAATCCCATTTCCCGGGCCCTACCCCAAAGCAGTTAAATCAGAGTATCTGGAGAAGTGGGACCCTGACACGGGTATTTTGAAAGGGTCTCCTGGTGATTTTAATGTGCAACCAAGGTTGAGAAGCATGAGCTGTTCGCTGACCACACGGGCTGAGTTAGGGGACAGTAGCTCATGTGTAAATCTGAAACTTAGTTGAGAACTAGAATTATACATTGCAAAATTTGTAGTACTCTTTCACTTCTAGAAGTGAAAGAAGTTTCTAGACACTAGACTCTGCTTACTGTAAAGGAACCAAAGGAAACCTTATAGCCCCGAGGCCATATTGTGAAAAATACATGCATTCCTGAGGGTGAATTTAAGAAAAAAGAGAACACTGAGGTTTTCTTATCATGAGGCTTGTTTATTTTCAATTGAGAGCTTGTTTCTCTAAACCACAGCTTCTCCAGCATGGTTTGATTAAAGAATCTATTCCAACAAACTATTTTCTTTTGCTCTGACATTGGCCTAAACCAGAATCCATCCATTTCATAGCTGTAGTACATGTCTAGAAACTGAAGAAAAGAATAAGAAAACCTCCCGTTACGTTGTGTGAATATGGTGGTGAATGGGCACCTGTATGCAGGTCCAGAAGAGTAACACCAAAAGGCAGTGGATGGGCAGGATGCCATAGAAAGGGACTGGGCAGAGGAGAATGCATTTAGGAACGCTTGCTAACCCTGAGCAGGCCACCTGCCTTCTCTGGGCACCAATTCTCTCAGTCATATAAGAAGGCAGGGTGATCTTGAGGTCTCCTCCCCAGCCTGAGACTATGATTCTGTCATAAGGTACCAGAAACCTCTGTTCTGTTTTGTAATTATCATTCTGCCCCAGACGAGCTATGAGTCCTAGTACATGGCAGTTCATTCCTCTGTGTATTAATCATGTGAGGTTTTTTTTGATTGAAATATAGTTTGATTTACAATATTAGTTTCAGATGTGCACCAAAATGACTCATTTATATATGTATTTTCAGATTGTTTTCCATTATAACTTGACATCGAATATAGTTGCCTATGTGTGTTTAGTCTCTCAGTTGTGTCCAGCTCTTTGCAACCCCATGGACTGTAGCCCGCCAGGCTCCTCTGTCCATGGGATTCTCCAGGCAAGAATACTGGAGTAGGTTGCCATGCCCTCCTAGAGGGTATATTTCCAGCCTAGGGACCAAACTCAGGTCTCCCACATTGCAGGTGGATTCTTTACCATCTGAGCCACCAGGGCTATACAGTAAATCCTGGTTGCTTATCTATTTTATGTATAGTAGGGTGTATCTGTTAATCCCATACCTCTAATTTATAACAATGTTTTCTGATACTTTAGACCCTTGGGGAGACTGCACCTCCCAGGGATCTAATTCCTGGAGGTGAAAAAGGGGTCAGTTCAGTCGCTCAGTCATGTCCAACTCTTTGCGACGCCATGAATCACAGCACACCAGGCCTCCCTGTCCATCACTATCTCCCGGAGTTCACTCAGACTCATGTCCATCGAGTCAGTGATGCCATTCAGCCATCTCATCCTCTGTCATCCCCTTCTTCTCCTGCCCCTAATCCCTCCNTAGGATGGACTGGTTGGATCTCCTTGCAGTTCAAGGGACTCTCAAGAGTCTTCTCTAACACCACAGTTCAAAAGCATCAATTCTTTGGCGCTCAACTTTCTTTATAGTCCAACATCTATACATGACTACTGGAAAAACCATAGCCTTGACTAGACGGACTTTTGTTGGCAAACTAATGTCTCTGCTTTTTAATAAGCTCTCTAGATTGGTCATACCTTTCCTTCCAAGGAGCAAGAGTCTTTTAATTTCATGGCTGCAGTCACCAGCTGCAGTGATTTTGGAGCCCCCCAAAATAAAGTCAGCCACTGCTTCCCCATCTATTTGCCATGAAGTGATGGGACTGGATGCCATGATCTTAGTACCCCAACCACGAAGTACCCCAACCAGGGAGCAAACACATGCCCCCCGCAGTGGAAGTGCAGAGTCTTAACCACTAGACCACTGGGGAAGTCCCTAAGCCAATAAGCATTTAATGAGTACCTAAAGATACAATCAGTGGTTTCAGAACGACAAAGTTCTTGCACCGTGGAGCTCACAGTCTAGAGAGGAAAGAAGATGCTTAAGGGGGAAGTTACCCATGTGCTGGGCTGAGAAAGGGGATGTTCAGGATGACCTCAGTGTGTGTTGGGAGGGACTGACCTGGTCTGTGGGGTTAGGGAAGGGGTCTCTGAGGAAATGACATTTCAGCTGAGACCTGAAAGGACAGCAGAGTTGGAGAGGAAGGTGTATCATGGACAGGCAACAGCAAAGNCAGTGTGTGTTGGGAGGGACTGACCTGGTCTGTGGGGTTAGGGAAGGGGTCTCTGAGGAAATGACATTTCAGCTGAGACCTGAAAGGACAGCAGAGTTGGAGAGGAAGGTGTATCATGGACAGGCAACAGCAAAGCAAATGCCCTGAGGTGAGAGAGAGACTAGCACAATAATTAGAAACTTAAAGTCACTTCAGTTCAGTTCAGTCGCTCAGTCGTGTCCGACTCTTTGCGACCCCATGAATCGCAGCACGCCAGGCCTCCCTAGCTTCAGGTGTGCTGAAGACCTGACACTTTTGAACTGTGGTGTTGGAGAAGACTCTTGAGAGTCCCTTGGACTGCAAGATCAAACCAGTCAATCCTAAAGGAAATCAACCCTGAATATTCATTAGAAGGACTGATGCTGAAGCTGAAGCTCCAATACTTTGATCCCCTGATGTGAAGAACTGACTCATTGGAAAAGTCCCCGAGGCTGGGAAAGATTGAGGGCAGGAGGAGAAGGAGACGACNCAACCCTGAATATTCATTAGAAGGACTGATGCTGAAGCTGAAGCTCCAATACTTTGATCCCCTGATGTGAAGAACTGACTCATTGGAAAAGTCCCCGAGGCTGGGAAAGATTGAGGGCAGGAGGAGAAGGAGACGACCGAGTTTGAGATGGTTGGATGGCATCACCAGTGCAATGGACATGAACTTGGGCAATCTCTGGGAGACAGTGAGCGACAAGGAGGCCTGGCATGCTGCAGTCCATGGGGACACAAAGAGTCAGACACGACTGGGCGGCTGAACAACATGACGGTTTGGATCCTTAGATGCTCTAACACATCATGGTCGCTGAATGTGACAGTCTTTTTTGATCACTCTTAACCTTGAATAGTTTTTACTAAATTTTAATTTTGTGAAGCTATGTTCTTTATTGGTTACCCATACTTAGCAAAGTTAAAGACATGCTGACACAAAGCTATTTGGAAATATAAAGTATTGCTGCAAAGATATTACAAGACTTCAATGGAAGTTATGCTAGATTTTGTTGAACAACTTAAGGTTTTTAGTTCTTCTGCATTCATTTCCCATTGATATTCCTGGTAATATTCATTAGTCAACTTCAATTGTAAATTTTTAATAGTTGTTACAATTCATGTTTATTGTAATTCTCCAAATTACGTATGTTTTCTAGCCCGATGCCTTTCAAACTGTGATATGCATACAAATTGCTTGGAGGTTACGTTAAAATGAAGACTTAGACTAAGGTGATCTGGAGTAGAGCTGAGATCCTACATTTTTAACAAGCTCCTATGTTATGCTGATGTTGCTGGTCCAAGGGACACATTTTGAATAGTAATGATCTGGTGGCTCAGTGGCATAGAATCCACTTGCCAGTGCAGGAGCGCAGGTTCTATCCTTGGGTAGGGAAGATCCCCTGGAGAAGGACATGGCAACCCACTTCAGTATTCCTGCCTAGGAAATCCCATGGACAGAGGAGGCTGGCGGGCTGCAGTCCATGGGATTGCTTAAGAGTCAGACACGNCTGTCCATGGGATTCTCCAGGCAAGAATACTGGAGTGGGTTGCCATTCCCTTCTCCAGCGGATCTTCCCAACACAGGGATCGAACCCAGGTCTTTAGCATTGCAGGCAGATTCTTTACCATCTGAGCTACCTGAGAAGCCCGAAAGCTGGTCCTAGAATTATCTAGAAAATGGTAGGTCAGGCTCACTTATCTGTGACCTCTCTGGCTGCTGCAGGTGTTTCTTTGCTCTGCTAAACAAAGCGGATCCAGTCCAGGGCCGCCCGATGGGTCTGTCTTTAAGCTCTGAAGCTCAGGGAGCTCCTGAGGTAATAATCCAAGCCTAAAGCCAGGCAACGTGCATCTGCAGACCCCAGAACTGAAACCTTGGCATCAGAGGCATGTCTCCTGGTCTTGGAGTTGAATGTCTATTAATCGTGTGTGAGCTCACCAAAAATATTTAACTTCGCTTATAAGAAACTTGTGATTTTAACACACAAAGCAAAATAATGTGTGTGTGTGTGTGTGTGTGTGTGTGTGTGTGTGTGTGTTCTCATAATTCATTTGTTTCTGTGGAAAGATACAAGATGTAGATGCCATTACTGACCCAACATTTCCAGAGCACCCGCTCTGAGCTAGGTGCTTTATATAGTAGAAACTAACATTAATATGAGTTAAAATCATTATATGCATTACTTTATCTAAGTTTCACAATGATTTCAAAGGAGCACATTGTTATCTGCCATTTACAGAAAAAGAAACTGAGCCGTTGAGAGGTTTGGTAACTCGCCCATGATCATAATAAGTAACAAAATCAGGCTTCCACCTCAGTCCCCATGGCTCTAAAGTCTGTGTATGGCCCCTGTATTTCATTAATCCTCATGTTACCCTAAAAATCAGGGACCATACTGTATTTCATGGACCAAATAAAATTACATATTCAGTATCAGATGATTGCTAGTAAGACAGTCAAACCTCACTGAGATCTGAGTGACTTCCAAATCTACACACTCCATGACCCAGAGGCTGACCACATCATTGAATACAGAGAAGGTACCCCAGGGCAGTGCCCCCCAATTTTAATCTACATCACCATGTACCCAACATTCCACTCCTCAGCATTTACCCAAGAGAATTAAAAACATATATCCATACAAAAACATATATCCATGCAGGCAAATGTTTTATCAGCTTTATTTATAATATTCAAAAAGATGGAGAAAATGTCTATCAACTAAAGGACAGATAAACAAAATTGGGTATATCTATACAATGGAATGCTATTTGGCAATAAAAAGAAATGAAGTGCTGATGCATGTAAAACATGGATGAACCTCAGAAGCATTATGCTAAATGAAAGACACAAGACACAGAAGACCACATATTGTATGATTCTATTTAGGTGAAAGATCCAGAAAAAGCAAATCTGTACAGACAGAAGATCAGTGGTTGACGTAAATGAGTGGGGAACAGGTATTAAGAGGAAATAGTCATAGAAATCTTATTGGGGTTTTAAAATGAAATGATTAAAAATGTTTTATGATAATGGATACACAACTTGCTAATTTCACTAAAAATTATTGAATTGTACACTTGAAATGGGTGAATTAAATGTTATGTAAAACATGCCTAGATTAAGTGGTAGATGTTTTAATGTGCTATTGAATCGTCTTGGGATTTTGTTAAACTGCAGAATCTGAGTCAGTAGATTAGGAGTAAGGCTTACATTTCTGAGAAACTCCCAAGTGATGCTGACGCCATTAGTTCAAGGTCCACATTTTGCATAGCCAGGAGACAGATTCCAAATTCCTGCTTCTCTAATTCAATCAACCAAGATAGATTACACCCTTACTTGGGCTTCGTTTATGAAGATAGAGTACCCCAATGTTCTCTTTCTTGAGTCCTTATTTGGACCATATCATGATTGTATAATACCAAACCCTAAAGGTAAAATTTCTTTTTTTCTCCATCCTGTTCTTTATTAATCTAAACCAGCAATTCCCCATATTTAGTGTGCATCAGGGTCATCCAAGGAGCTGTTTAATGTGCAGATTCCTTGACCCACACCTGAAATTCTGAATCTGTAGATCAGAACTAGGAAATCTGTCTTTTTATAAGCATTTCAGATAATTCATTTTAAAAAATTAGCTTACAATATTGTGTTAGATTCATAACAGTTCAGTATTTTTTTAGATTATATTCCATTATAGATTATTACAAGATAATGGGTGTAATCCCCTGTGCTCCACAGTAAATCCTTGCTGCTTATCTAATTTATATAAGTAGTTTATATCTGTTAATCTCATACTCTGTTAACCTTCCCTCTCCCCTTTGGTAACTACAAGTTTGTTTTCTATATTTGTGAGTCTGTTTCTATTTTGCATGTACATTCCTTTGTATTATTTTTCAGATTCCACATATAAGTGATATAGTGTGGTATTTGTCTTTTCCTGTCTGATTTATTTCACTCAGCATAATATTCTCTAGGTCCTTTCATGTTGCTGCAAATGGCAGTGTTTCCTTTTTTGTAATGGCCGAGTAATATTCTGTTACTATATTACATATTCTACTATATATGCCATATCTTCTTAATCCAATATTTTTTGATGGGTACTTCGATTACTTGCATGTATTGGCTATTATAAATAGTGCTTGTATTGGAATGCATGTATCCTTTTGAATTAGTATTTTCATTTTTTCTGGACATATACCTAGGAGTTGAGTTACTGGATCACGTGGTAGTTCTATTTTTAGTGTTTAAAGGAGCCTCCATTCTGTTTTCCATAGTGACTACACCACCCAACGGTGTACGAGGTTTCTGTTTTATCCACATCCTGTCCAACAGTTCTTATTGGTAGATTTTTTTACGATAGCCATTCTGACATGTGAGGTGATAACTCATGTTTTTCATTTCATTTCTCCATTAATCTAAAAGTAGTAATTTTAAGCATCTTTTCATGTGCCTGTTAGCCATCTGTATGTCTTCTTTGGAAAAATGTCTGCTAAATTCTTNGGTAGATTTTTTTACGATAGCCATTCTGACATGTGAGGTGATAACTCATGTTTTTCATTTCATTTCTCCATTAATCTAAAAGTAGTAATTTTAAGCATCTTTTCATGTGCCTGTTAGCCATCTGTATTTCTTTGGAAAAATGTCTGCTAAATTCTTCTGCTCATTTTTTGATTGGGTTTTTTCATATTGAATGTAAGAACTGCTTGTATATTTTGGATATTAAACCCTTGTCAGTCACATAATTGCAAATAGTTTCTCCCCTTCCATAGGTTGTCTTTTTGTTTTGTTGATGGTTTCCTTTGCTGTGCAAAAGCTTATAAGTGTAATTAGGTCTCATTCATTTATTTTTGCTTTTATTTCCTTTGCCTTGGGAGAATCATCTAAGAAAATATTGCTGCAATTTATGTCTGAGAATATTTTACCCATATTCTCTTCTAGGAGTTTTATGGTATCATGTCTCATATCTAGATCTTTAAACCATTTTGAATTTACTTCTATATATAGTGTGAGGGAGTGTTCTAATTTCATTAATTTACATATAGCTGTCCAGCTTTCCCAACACTACCTGTTGAAGAGACTGTCCTTTCTCCATTGTATATTCTTCCCTCTTTATCATAGTCTAATAGATTTTATGGAACTTCCCAGGTGGCATGGTGGTAAAGAATCCACCTGCCTATGCAGAAAATGGGGGAGATGCAGGTTTGATCCCTAGGTCAGGAAGATCCCCTGGAGTAGGAAATAGCAGCCCCCTCCAATATCCTTGCCTGGAAAATCCCAAGGACAGAGGAGCCTGGTGGGCTACAGTCCATGGGGCTGCAAAGAGTCAAACATAGCTGGGCACGAATGCACACAAGCAATGGGTTGTATTGGAGCTCTTATGCCAGTTTCCCGTTAGTTCTCCAGGAGAATTGTTTCACTTGTGAATTTGTCTTTGATGTGTTTGTGGAGGGAGATGAGTGCCATGTCCTCTTACCCCACCATCTGATGTGGGAAATCACTTGGGAAACAAACAAAAAATACTTATCCATGGATCCCAGTCTCAGTAATCATGATTTTTTGGAAGACTTCCTGATGATCCTAACATACAGCAAAGTTAAAAAATGCATTGTTTCTCATAGATGCTTCTTTTATCCTTAGCTTCAGAATCAATTTCTGGGCCCCAAACTGCTGGTTTATCAGCAGTGCTTCTCTCTTCACCCCATTCCTAAAGCCCCTGAGGACTATTCACCTGGGAGCACCAGGCCCCCTCCCACTGACAATGTAACCCAAGGGCTTTGGACACTTAATCTGTGTCTTTTCATCAGTCTCTAACTCCTTCTTTCCTTATATTTCATAAGAATCACTGAAATTTCAAATCTTCCCCCTAAATCTCTTCCAGGGAAAGAGAACCAGGAGAGAAGCTGAACTCAGGAGCCCATTTTTCTGTTGTTATTAACAGTTTCATTTATGGTAGACTTCCATTCCCCACACCCTTGTGTTTCAGCAGCACACTGGGATGAGGGAGAATCTTTGGGAAGGCCTTCTGATCATATGTGGAAAGGGTGGGAGAGAATTTAAAATATAGGTGTACTCCCATAAAGCATTAGTGAGAAAGCAGCTATTTGGCATGTGTGTGTGTGTGTGTGCAGCCCACACAAACATATCTTGTGTTTATGCATATGTAAATATGCAAAGTTGAAGCACCCTCTAGTGGAACACCTAGAGATCGCATTTTCCAGAGGAATTCATGCTCAAGAAGAAAAAGAAAACAAACAAGATATTTTGAAATCTTATCTAACCAGAGCATCATGAGAAATGAGAGCATAAGTCTACAGCATCTTCATAGTCATGGCAGGATATCCGGGGCACCGGCTGACTCAAGTGACTGCCAGGTTCAGCTTGGTGAGGACAGGTTGCAGGCTGAATCAACCTTTCTTACAGGCCTCGTACGGAGGCCTTCATTCCCCTTGTGTCAAAGGTGTACAAAAGCAGTATTAGAAGTTACAGCTGCTGTAAAGGAAGGTTTTATAGATTACCATGAAGTTCTTTCAGTTCAAGAAGCTGCCTGTTCCCATTTCAAACGAGGGAACAAAGATGGATTATTCACTAATGGGATAACCAGACTACTGTCAGGAAGAGGATATATTGGAGACTTAACCTACTTTTTTTACACTAAATAAATTTCAAATTAAAACAGAAGAAAACAGTGGAGATTATATTAAAGTAGTGAATGCTTTGCCAAATAAAGCCTCAAATCCGTAAAGCCATTAAAGAAACTTGATAAATTTTACTACAAAAATAAATGTTTTTCTGCATGGCAAAAAAAAAAAAAAAATGCCATGGATGTATTCAAAAAATAAATAGCACACAGGGAAAAATTGCAACAGATAGCATGAAGGGGTAATTTCCTTACTATATCAGGTGTTCTGCAACCCATAAGCAAAAGACTGACAATGCAATAGAAAGAAACAGGCAAGGGATCTGAACAGATAGGTGACAGTAAAGAAAAGGAAAAATTAAGCACTTAAACAATAGGCAGTGATATTCAATCTCCTTCACAAACGTTGCTTTCCAGGTTGCAATGCAGGCTCACACATTTGAGTAGAGCAGGCTCAGGGAAGCAGGCTGAGTGATATGTGGGAATGGAGAGTGTACATCAGTACACTGTCCGTGAAGAGCAGTTTAGCAATAGCTGTCAAAATGTAGCCATAAGCATTGACCAAGTAAAGTCACTTGTAGGAATTTACCTTATGGATATGCTTGCAGATGTGTGAAATGATACATGTATGAGGCAATTCAATGCAGTATGGCTTAGAAAAGCAAAATCCTAGAAATAGCACGAATCAAAGACTAGAGAAATAAAGCATGACACAGTCACACAGAAGACTCTTATGCAGCCCTGGGCTCCATGTTCCCAAGAGCGAGGCAGCTCGGTGTGATGATTGGATGGCTCTTCCAGAAACTTGAAGTGAAAAAGCAAGGTGCAGTGAAGATGCTGAGAATTTTCCATCACACTCCATTACTTTTTTAATTTTAAAGAAAAATGAGGATTCATGAGAGAAGTTTTTCTTAGTTCTCAGAACCAGCTAGTGATTTTTTTTCTTTATGTTTTTGGTATTGATGTCACCCTGTTTTATTTTTAATTCAATGAATTGAATTTATCATAGAAGGAATATGTGGAAATGATAAAAGAACAAATGTTAGTTTTTATCTTATGGACACAATATTCAGGTAACTGCTTGTATTTTCCCTAGTATATGCTGCTAGAAAGTTCAGAATCATGTTGCTGCTGCTGCTGCTAAGTCACTTCAGTCGTGTTCAACTCTGTGCGACCCCCTAGACGGCAGCCCACCAGGTTCCTCCATCCCTGGGATTCTCCAGGCAAGAACACTGGAGTGGGTTAGTAGCTCATATCTCCGGATGTAAAGAATCATCTGGGATGAATACTTTGTACTAAACTAACCCCTTTCTAGTCTTATATNCCCCTAGACGGCAGCCCACCAGGTTCCTCCATCCCTGGGATTCTCCAGGCAAGAACACTGGAGTGGGTTAGTAGCTCATATCTCCGGATGTAAAGAATCATCTGGGATGAATACTTTGTACTAAACTAACCCCTTTCTAGTCTTATATTCCCCAACCATTTTTTTACATGTATTATAATAAACTGCTTCAAATTCATTTTGTAAGGAGGTAGGCATATTTTTAAACTAGAATAAAAAGAAAGCAAAGTGAAGAAAGGAGTGTATATTATGCTACCATTTGCATTAAAAAAAAAAATGCCTGTGCTCATACATGCATCTAATATCTCTGCAAGGATAGCCACTTTGGTTACCTGAAGACGCTAGGAAGACAGATGTAAATGGAATCTTATTAATAGCTCTAAGTTACTTTGTATTTTAATTTTATGCCACATACATATTTTTTAAATATTTTTAAAAGTCCTCCCCTTTGCTGTAAAAAGTCACTCAGTTGCTGCAAGCACCGCTCTTCTGGTACAACTGTTTCCACAAAAGGAAGACGTGTTTGCAGAGGAGACAGTGACCTACCCTCGCCCACGGAGTTTCTGTTGCAGTGTGAACTCCCTGGTTCTTTTCACTATACTAGAGCTACTGAGATATCTATAAATATTTCTACTGGGCTACAGAGAATGGAAGTTTGGCCCATCTCCCATAGTTTGCACTTTAGAAAAAAATCAATTTGAAGTAAATAAAAATTTTCCTCCACAATAAAACTGAATAAGTTCTTAATAGGAAAAGTGCAAAGGGCTGAGGAGTTTACTAGTGCAAAGCTTTCACTTTCATTCTCTACAAGCCTCNAAGTTTGGCCCATCTCCCATAGTTTGCACTTTAGAAAAAAATCAATTTGAAGTAAATAAAAATTTTCCTCCACAATAAAACTGAATAAGTTCTTAATAGGAAAAGTGCAAAGGGCTGAGGAGTTTACTAGTGCAAAGCTTTCACTTTCATTCTCTACAAGCCTTGCATCCTTAAAGGCCCCCAACTGTGATGAGCCTATTTTTGTCAGGTTTATGAGGTGTAACTTATATACAGTAAGATAGTAACACTTACCTTTTTAAGGGTACAGTTCAATAAGTTTTGACAAACACACATAGAACATTTCCATCACCTCAAGAAGTTCTCTCTTTCCCTCTTACAGTCAAATCTTCCCACAGCCCTCAGCTGGGAGCAAGTTTACACTTACAGAGAGCTCACCAAGATAGCACAGACTTCTCACATATTCTCTAACAGCTTCCCCTAATGTTGACATTTCACAAAACATGGTATTATAAATTTATCAAAACTAAGACATTGACCCTAGTAAATTACTGTTAACTATAGACTTTGTTCAAAAATCACCAGCTTTTCGATTGGCATTTTTCTGTTCTGAATCCCACCCAGCAGCCCACCTAGCCCTTGGTCAACCTGTCTCCTTAGTCTCACCTGTGACAGTTTCTCCATCTTTCTTTGTTTTTCATGACTCTGACACTTTTTTAAGAGTGCCAGTCAGGTATTTTGTAGTATGTTCCTCAAGTGGAGTTTGTCTTCTGTTTTATCCTGGCTAAACAGGGGTTAAGGATTTGAGGGATAAAATACAGAAGTGACGTGCCCTTCTTATTGCATCATATCTGGGAACATGATGTCCTCATGAGTTCTTGGTTAATGTGACCTTGACCATGACCAATTTTCTCCACTATAAACTTTCTTACTTTTCCACTTTCCATCCTCTTCATTGGAAACGAGTCACTAAGTCCAGCTCATACTGAAGGGAGGGAGTTAAAGTCCACCTCCTAGAGTGGGATATATATACACCTATTATTTGACTTCCCATCCCTTTCTCTTCCTGATGCCCAGCCTTTCTCAGTGAGAATCTGGTAAGGTTCATGGAGAAAACTCTGCAGGAACTATATACACCCACTGTGATTGCAGCTCATATGCTCCTAGTCCATACTTGGCATGGCAACTGTCTGGTTTTATCTGAATTCTTCTTACTCACTTGTGTGACCCTGGCATCTCTTCCAGTCACACTCTGCACAGCTGAGCCAGGGCTTCCCTCCCATCTCTTCTTGGAACACCCTGTCTTCTTTTAGATTTCAGGCTCTTTAGTTACCCACAACCTCAGATCTCTAATGATTTCAGGAAGAATTATAACTTTGTTGTTTATCAAAATTTTACCTGTTGAAAAGGGTGATGGTCTCTTCAGTTTTCTATATTCAGGGTGGAAGCAGAACTTGACGTAATGAATATGAAAAGCAATCCTCTCTCCTCCCCATAGAAAGTGAGATCTAAAGGCTTCATACTTGCTATGACTCAGAGAGCATTCATGATTATGTGACTCTCAATGAGGGCAACCACTGACAGGTATTCCCTTGCACATCAAGACCCATGATTGTCCCGGGAACGACTGGAGTCATTCCAAGAATGAATGATCAGGGCCAAGTCCAAGCACGTGTTTCCAGAGCCTCTCCATCTAGCAGCATGCCTCACTCACCCAAGGTGCCCTCCAGGTGGCCCATGTCTTAGGTCTGCCATGGGTCCCACCAACTGGGTTTATGTACTCCCTTAACAGAATCTGGGGACACCTCAGCCCCTCCTGAACCAATGAAAAATGTGAGCACAGGCTAGTATTTGCTGGTGGCAGCAGTGAGAGCCCTGCCATACTTCCCCTGCTGCTGCTGCTAAGTAGCTTCAGTCGTGTCTGACTCTGTGCAACCCCCTAGATGGCAGCCCACCAGGCTCCACCGTCCATGGGATTCTCCAGGCAAGAACACTGGAGTGGGTTTCCATTTCCTTCTGCAATGCATGAAAGTGAAAAGTGAAAGGGAAGTCACTCAGTTGTGCCCGACTCTTCGCGACCCCATGGACTGCAGCCTATCAGGCTCCTCCATCCATGGAATTTTCTAGGTGAGAGTACTGGAGTGGGGTGCCATCNCTGCTGCTGCTGCTAAGTCGCTTCAGTTGTGTCTGACTCTGTGCAACCCCCTAGATGGCAGCCCACCAGGCTCCACCGTCCATGGGATTCTCCAGGCAAGAACACTGGAGTGGGTTTCCATTTCCTTCTGCAATGCATGAAAGTGAAAAGTGAAAGGGAAGTCACTCAGTTGTGCCCAACTCTTAGCCACCCCATGGACTGCAGCCCACCAGGCTCCTCCATCCATGGGATTTTCCAGGCAAGAGTACTGGAGTGGGTTGCCATTGAATTTTAACCTCACACACTCAGGTCTCTGAAAATTTTGTTCCTTTTTCATTCATTCAACAACTAGCAAATATGGTAGCCATTATGTGGCAGAAATTACACTGTGCACTGGATGTGCATCCAGCCACCCCCGTCAGAACAACTTAACATTTATTCATCTACATAAGGAGAGGCTAAGCAACAAGGATCTTTGCATTTCAAGTATACAGAATAACCTTTGTAGTGACTACATCTCATATCTGAATTAACCACTATGAAGTTTCATTTGACCCTCCCAACAGCTCTGTGAGGTAGATGAAAGAGAAACTCAGAAACATTAGTATTTGTCCTACAATCGCACTGTTAGTACCAGAGCCAGGCCTTGAGGTCCTTCGACTTCAAGTAGTGTCCTTAAGTGCCTTGATGCTTTGCCTGTCGTGCTTGAATCTATCAGATATGTGGTAGAAAGGAGTAAATGTTTGAAACCAAATGCATTCCATCTAAACCAAAAGCACCCCTACCAAGTATAAGAGAAAAGACTGTTCAAGGGTTTAAATGCTTGGATTCAGGTCTAAATTTATATCCCTCCATCCAACAGACTTTTTCTAATCATGGAACTCCAACTGAGACTCAGAGAGTGACCCCTGGACCTGACAGACCCCTGACCTGTCTGTGACAGTGATAGCAGCTGGCATGTAAGCCCATTATTACCAGCTGAGAGGAAGGTCCACTGCTCAGTTTCTTAGCAGAGGAGAAAAACCCCAAGCAGGTTTACAAAGAATGTTTTGAACCCTCTCAGGGAGTCGTAATTAAGCAACACCAGTCCATGCTTCCACAAAAGCACAGATAAATTGTCTGAGGCCTCTGTAGGTACGGCTCTGCACAGCCAGCCCTGGAGAGCTCAAATCTAATCTGCCTGACGTCCCTGGAGTAAGTGCTGCTCCAGGCATGTTTGAACTTCAGAGGAAGCTTGGCTGAGCCTATTTCATTATTCCCCAGCAAATTTATCCAAATGCCAGATAAGCAAGCCTTTTTTGATTCAGCACACTGTGCACTGGAGCAAGAGAGCTATCGCTTGCTCATTTCACCTGGTGGGACACTTTTTGGAGTTTGTTTTCAAAAGAAGAGACAGGATTGCCTTCTTGCAGTCTTCTCAGGAAAAATAAATAAGGATAAGATCAATTTCTCGATTTCACATAGAGGAGTAACCATAAGACTGTATGATTTTCTCTATGATTTCAAACAAGCAAAAAAAAAAAAAAAAAACAAGTGGTCAGGCTTCATCTTTGAGGATGAATAATATATCATCCAGGAGGCTTTTCTGCAAAATGGATTTGCCAACTTTCAATGTTTGTCCTGAAGGAAACATTCGCCGAGTCAAAACATTTACATTGTAAAGTCAGGAGAACGTGTCAGCCTTCCCTGAGGTAATGTCACAACATCTTGACAAAACATATGCCACAATAAAATTATATCAGAGCAAAAATAAATAAATAAATGGTTATATTTGTCTGTATGTGTTACACACCTCCGCCTAAACTTCAGTTCCACTTACTAGGATGAGAACTTTGCAAATAAATTAACAGAAATAAATCGTTCCCAATAAAAGAGGAATTCCTGAAAAATTTATTTCAAGTAGACCAGAATATCTTTATAACCCAGTCCCCTATTTCATAGGTTTATTTGGGCCCTACACTCTCGTAGGGTGTAGTTTTCATCATAATTGTTCTATACAATGAAAACTCATACAGTAAACTGATGGTAGTTAAAAGGGATACGTTTGGAATCCGTTTGGAATCCTGAATTCCTAAGTATGGAAAAGTTTGAAAGAGTTGCTGTGTCCTACATACATTTCACAACACAAGTGAAAAAAACCTCAAATATAAGCAATGAAAAACAGAGCTTCTCAGGTTGGATGGAGGTGAAGCAGAGAACACAGAGCCCCATCTCTTCATTTTCCTCTTAACTAGACAGTTAATTCCTTTCCACACCCTCTCTTGCCTCCCTCCTCTCCTGCCATCCCCACACCCAACTGATGGTCCCTTAGGCACCTCTGGGAAATTTGGAGGCACTGTGGAGCAGCTGTTTGAATGCAGCTGCTCTAACTGATATCTATAAATGCCGTGCTGTACTCATCTGCTAGCAGAGATAAATGGCCCCTCTATTTGATTTCTAGGAAGAAGTTAAGTGAGCTTCGGTTCTATTCTCAGATTCGTGTTTGATGTACTATTGCTTTTAACGACTGTAATAAAATTGTCGTATGATCTACTCACCTCTAGGTGCTCCTCCTTATCCCCTGAGGATTTTAAGCACCTGATTCACCCTCTCCCCATCAATTTTATCCCTGATATAATTCTTAGTGACTTCAGTATCCAAATAGATGATTCTCCTAAAAGTGTGACTTCTCATTCTTGATTTCTCTTCCTCCGATGATATTGCATATCCCACAGTCAGCCATCTGCTCCCTTGGCCATGCCCTGGATTGAGTCCTTGTTTATAAGTGTGCTCCCTCAAGAATCTCAGTAATTTTGCTGTCTGACCACCATCCCCTATCTTACTATCTCCCTCCCAGTTACACGGATTCCAGTGGTTCTTCAACCTTACAAGCCCCCAGTCAATTATCTTACTACTTCTTACTGTCACTTTACCTCTTTTGTCCTGAGTTCCTTCTGTAGCTTAGGTTCCTTGGTTCATTTGTATATTTATTTCCTCACTCCTGACAAAATGCAATTCTGGTCTTTCAAAATGTAGATTTTGCTACTGTTTGATAGGCTGAGGTCAACAGATCAGGAGACGACTGCCATTGAAAAGCTAGGGTTTTACACTCACAGATTCCAGGATGGCAGGGAGTCGGGGAAGGGGAAGGTGGGAGTGGAGGGTGGGATGCACCGTGCTAGGGGTTGTGGGGGAATGACACAGAAAAGCACCAGGGTCAGGAGACAGAAGGAGCAAGGGGGAAGCTGAAGTCAGAGTCTTTATTGTGGTTTCTGCAGGAAGGAAGTAGGGAGGCAGAGCAAGCAGGTTTGAATAATTTCAGAGGGCCTGGGGCAAGGTTGTCCCTCCCTGGCCCTGGGGTGATTAGACAGAGGAAAAGTACCCAAGTGTGAAAGCCACCAGAGGGAGACGGTTGAGAGTGTGGGCTCTGGATTGCTTGGTTTGCATATGAAAGGTGTGTTCACAGACAGGTCCTTTACTAGCTCTAGAAACTGGCAGCCCCGGGAATCAAAATCTCTCAAGGGCCAGCAAAGTCCCAGATGTCAAATCATCAGAAACATGGTTAATGCATCCGGTTAAATGCAGACCTCTGCTGACTTTTCATCAGCACCCAGGCAGCTGGGTGTGATTGAAGCAAGACTCACAACGGTGCTGACTGGCTTCATTGTAAATGTGTGAGCAGCGTAAAACTCCAGAGCTGCCCACCTCTATTGACTTTGTGGGTTCACTGTCCCAATCTCCTGGCTTTTTAAAAGTTCTTCCGCTCTTCTCAAGCATCCAACAACTTCTTTCCCATTTTCCTTTCTTTGCTTCTTCCTTCACTGAGAAAATAGAAATAATCAGAAGTAAATTCCCACACATTCCCACCACAAGAATCACCTGTACCCGCTTCGTCCGCTTTCTCTCCTATTAAAACAGTGAGCCTCCAGGGTGACCCCTCTGCTCCGGCTCTTCCTCGCTCCTGCTCAGAAGGAACCTCTTTCCCATGTAGCTTCTCTCTAGTGCATCAACAGTTGCACCTTCTCTTCTGAATCATCCCATCAGACATAGAGAGTATAACCTCCCTCCTGAGAAAGGGAAGGACTCTCTTGACTCTACATCTTCCTCCAGATACTGCCCAGCTTCTCTGCTCCCCTTTACAGTAAATTTTTCTGAAGCGTTTCTGTCCACTTTCTCTGCTCCCATTCTTTCTTGAATCTACTCAGGCTGTTGCTTCTCTTCACGCTGCCAAAACTGCTTTTATTGAGGTCTCTAGTGACCTCCATCTTGCCAAAGCCAATGATAGTTTCCCACTAACCATTTAATTGAATGTATCAGTGTTATTTTTTATAAATTTGTTTATTTTTAATTGAAGGATCATTCCTTTACAGTGTTGGTTTTTGCCACACATCAACATGAAACAGAGCATCATTTCATGCCCCTAGAGATACTCTTTAGCCTCCTGGAAACCATCCTCTCTTGATTCTCTTCCTGTCTTAATCTTTCCTACTCTGGAGTGTCCAAAGCTGAGTCCTCAGACTTCTCTGTCTTCACTCTTTCTGTGGGTGATCTCATCCTCTCTTGGCTTAAAAGTCCATCCGCATGCTGATGCATCTAAAATGTCTCATCTCTAGACCAACTCCAGGCTTGTCTATCCAACTGCCAAGTAGACCTCTCTGCTTGGACTTTTAATAGGCATCACAAATTCAACTTGTCCCAAAACAAATCCTTATTTTCCTCTAGTCCTTCTATCATCTTCTGCATCTTCACTGTTGAACTCTTAAGTTTCCAACTGCTCAGATTCTAACTTTGGAGCCATCCTGGATTCTTCCTTCTTCCACACACCATATCCAGAGGATGAGTAAATTCTGTCAGCTTTCCTTTTTAAATGTAGGTACCATCTGAACTCTTTTTAGCTCCTCCACCTGGTCCATACCACCCTCTTTTCTTCATCTGCCGTTTCTCACCCAATGTATTGTGCTAACTGCTTAACTGTTTCTGTTTTTCCTCTGCACCTGAATTGTTGCCCCATCACCCTGCTACCACCCTCCCTTACCACCAAATCTGGCTACACTCCTGCTCTGGTTGTAGTCTTGGCTTCACCAGCATCAGGGGTGTGATCTTTGGCAATGACTTTGCCCTCACTGGGCCTCTTTCTTCCTCTGTGAACTGATAGTGGATTAGGGTATTTAGGTATTTTGTAGCTTGAATATTTTAGGGTCATCTGTTTATCACGCACTGACCCTTGAAAGTGTTAAAACCCCCTTTTATGCTTGGGGGACAGGGTCTGATTTAATGTTTCCACTGACTTACATTCCTGGGCTTCTCACAGTACCCTGCACCTACCTGTATGTGTTATTTTTCACATGGTTCCATAATCTGTGATTCGCTTGGGTCTCTCCCCTCGTGGGACTATGAGCCCCACTAAGGCAGGGAGCCATGTCCTAGCTGTCTCTGTGTCTTTAGAATCCAGCGCAGTGCCTGGTATACAGTAATGCTCAGTAAAGGTACATTATGTGAATGAATAGAAAGCAGAACCCCTTCAAACTGGGGAGAGGATAGAGAAAAGAAGATGACAGAGATAAAGCCCTGAGGGATGAAGGCAAATGGGGATGCTGGGGCAAAAGGCCAAGTCCACAGTGACAGGTTTGAAGAGGAAAAGGGGTGGGGATACCCCAGGAAGGCCTGAGCACAGTGGGGCCTTCTGGGGGGGGCGAGGTGCAGTCACTAAGTTGCGCTGCAGAGCCAGCCTGAGCTCAGTCTCAAGCAGAGAGGCAACTCTGTGCCTTCAAGGAGTTCACGAGCCTCTGGGGCAGCTAACCCATGGATGGATGAGAAGCCACGTGAAGGTGTACCAAATGGCTCAAAAGCAGTAACGAATCTCTGCAGATGGTGGTATAGATTATTAACACTGTAAATTAGCCAGGGAGAGATGTTGTGGGCAAGAGCCTGTCTCCTGCTCAGCTGAAAGGACGAGAAGCCACATGAAGGTGTACCAAATGGCGCAGAAGCAGCAATGAAGCTCTGCAGATTGTGGTATAGATCATTAACACTGTAGACTAGCCAGGGAGGGATGATGTGGGCAAGAGCCTGTCTCCTGCTCAACTGAAGACAGATTTATGCCTCCTTCCAGATTTCTAAAATCTACATGTAATTTCTTGTGTTGATGCCCTTGTGAGGCAAATAAAGCCTTCATGCCAGAATCACAATGGCAAGAATTCAGTGGGCATTGTTCCAGAGGTTTCTGGTTTCCTTTCAGGGAAACGTGTCATATAGAAGTTAACAGGCTTCACCCACATGTTCACAGCCACAAGACCCTCCCTGGCAGTAGAGTCTGTAGGTGACGGTCCCCCTCCCATTACACCCTACTTGGCTTACCCTCCATGAAACCAAGGGACGTGTCTGTCTGCTTGGTGCTGCTTCTCTTTGTGTGGCTTTTACCTGAGAGACTGTTGTTGTTCAGTGAGATTTCTGGAAGAATGACTGAAGAAGTCTCAGCATCATGTGTTACAGGTGGGAAGATTTGCAACTAATTGGCTTATGTGTGAAATGTCTACATATCCAGGGAGAATTTTATTTATATGTAAGGAAATGAGTTATTTACAGGTGAGAATTGTTTAGGAGTACCTCCATTTCTTGGAATTTGAGTTTATCATATAGCATTTTCTTTCCTTTTTTTTTTTTCAGTGTGGTAGGAATCCCAAATTGGGTCCAAGCTCTGTCCACCACTGGAGATCAGACCCCCTGGACAATGTATAGTGAACCTGCTGGGAAGGTCTACCAGAAGCTGGCCAGCACAATGATGGTTGCACCTCCAAGGTAAGGACTCTTCTTGAGAAGAGACAGGGGCAGGTTCTGTGGGGAAAGACGCAGGAGGAAAATGGGCTTTATGTACAAGGAAAGGTGATGTGTACATGTGGGGTGGAAAAGTACAGCAGACCATCAAAGTGAAAATGAAAATGGCTATTTCACTAAAAAACGTTCTTAAATACTGAGCACTAACAGCTTGGTTTGATACCCTTCTATACGGTGACCTTGAGAGGATGATGCTGATACCTAGTGAGGACCTGAAGAAGGAAGCCAGATGAGGAGAGAAGAAAGCTATGGCTGATGCCACACTATTCAGTTCAGTTCAATCGCTCAGTCATGCCTGACTCTGCAACCCCACGGACTGCATCATGTCAGGCTTGCCCATCCTTCACCAACTCCCGGAGCTTGCACAAACTCATGTCCATTGACTCAGTGATGCCATCCAACCATCTCATCCTCTGTCCTCCCCTTCTCCTCCTGCCTTCAATCTTGCCCATCTAAGGGTCTTTTCCAATGAGTCAGTTCTTCGCATTGGGTGGCCAAAGTACTGGAGTTTCAGCTTCAGCATCAGTCCTTCCAATGAATATTCAGGACTGATTTCCTTTAGGATGGACTGGTTGGATCTCCTTGCAGTCCAAGGGACTCTCAAGAGTCTTCTCCAACAACACAGTTCAAAAACATCAATTCTTTGTCTCTCAGCTTTCTTTATAGTCCAACTCTCACATCTGTACATGACGACTGGAAAAACCATAGCTTTGACTAGGCGGACCTTTGTTGGCAAAGTAACATCTCTGCTTTTTAATATGCTGTCTATGTTGGCCGTAGCTTTTCTTCATAAGCATGTAAGTAGAGCCCTTGGCAACTACCAGGGATAGTTAGGAGTGTCTAAGCATGAGAAAGCAGAGAGTCAGAAATATAGGTAATTGCTGATAATACTCTTAGACAGTATCTGCAGGTGTAGACTAGCAAGGAGGAAATACAAAGTGCTTAAGAACCCAGATTCTGGGGTTGTAATGCCTGAAACTGCCTAGTTGTCTGACCTTGGACAAATCACATAATGTTCTGTGACAGTCTCCATAACAGTAAAATTTAAAAAAAAAAGTACCTAATTCATAGGACTGATGTGAAAATTAAATGGGTAAAGAATCTGCCTGCAATGCAGGAGACCCAGGAAGTGTGGGTTCAATCCCTGCATTAGGAAGATCCCCTGGAGGAGGAAATGGCAACCCTTGCCTGGGAAATCTCATGGACAGAGGAGCCTGGCAGGCTACAGTCCACGGGGTTGCAAAGCGTCAGACACAACTGAGCACACACACACAGTACATGCGAAGCCCGCTAAAGAGGATCTGACAGATAATCAAAACGGTGGTTGTTTGTATTGCTACAGTGCTTGTATTTCTAGAGGCCTGGGGAAAACACAGCTCAATAACACTTCCTGGTATATTCTGTGTAGATGAGTATCTTCATGGTGGTTTCTTCCCTTTAAAAGGTGGAGCCTATTTTCCTCTTACTGAATGTGGGATGAACTCAGAGATTTGCTTCCAGTCATGTGAATGTGGTAGAAATGATCATATGTGATTTCTGAAGCTAGGTCATAAAGTAAGAGCCACCTGACTCTCACTTTCTTGGGTCACTCAGTCTCGGGGAACCCAGAGGTCATATCCCAGCACAGCCATGTAGACTGTCAAGGGGCCATGTGGAAGGGAACTGAGACTGCTCACCAACATCCAGCACCAGTTTGCCAGCTGTATTGTCAGTGAGCCATCTTGGAAACAGATCATCCAGCCCCAGGCAAGCCTTCAGATGAGTGCAGCCCCAGCTGAGAGTTTGACTACAGTCACCCAGCTAGGCTGCTCTCAAATTCCTGACCCACAGAAACTCTGATGGGGCATAAATGCTTATTACTATTGGGCTGGCCAAAAGATTCATTCAGGTTTTCCCATACCATCCTATGAAAAATCCAAACAAATTCTTTGGCCAATCAAATATTTTAAGCCCCACAGCATTAAAGAATACACCTGCCAATGTAAGAGATGCAGGTTTGATCTCTGGGTCTGGAAGATCCCCTGGAGTAGGAAATGGCAACCTCATTGAACACAATTCTCATTGACCATTGTATTGTATTTTTTTTTTCTACAGGAATTGGCATGAAAGTGGATGTTTCTTATATTGAAAACCCAATTTTCATGTAATTGGGTTTTCAATATAAGAAAATTATTTAATTAAATATGCCAATAGTTGTAATTTTGGAGATTGTTTTGGCTGCAAGTAATAAAAGCACCACATTAAATTGGCTTATACACTTATGCACCTATCAGCCCCCATACTAGAAGNTGGGTTTTCAATATAAGAAAATTATTTAATTAAATATGCCAATAGTTGTAATTTTGGAGATTGTTTTGGCTGCAAGTAATAAAAGCACCACATTAAATTGGCTTATACACTTATGCACCTATCAGCCCCCATACTAGAAGTCCATAAGTAGTGTGGGCTCCAGTGCTGACTTATCCAGGGGCATTGTTGCATCACCCTGTGACTCTCTTGCCCCAAACCTCCCCTACTGTCAGCCTCTTCCTCACACTGAATAATAGGATGGCTGCCGCATTTCCAAACCTCACATCAGTGCATGCCGGCACCTTAAAAACGCGTCACTTCTGGAAGCTAGCCCAGAGAGTGAAGATGAATATTCTTTGATGCATTTCATTGGCCAAAATTGAGTCACATAGCATTTCCTAAGTCTTCACTGGGAAAAAAGCTGGGATTACCTGCAGGTCACTCAGGGCCACCCCTGCAGGCAAAGGTGTCAGCTTTCCCCAGGGCCTCTGGAATGGGTGGGAAAGAGTTAGGCAGCTAAACTGTGTAGAGTAGTGTTAGAGACAAGAAATAGGGGATCTATGTTGGAGAGGCCACCAACAGCAGAGGTTATGTGAAGTGATTGAAACAAACAAGAGCCATTAGCGCTTCCAGTTCCTTTAAGAGACATGGGAAGAAAATAGCTAATCAGTTCAGTTGAGTCGCTCAGTCGTGTCTGACTCTTTGAGACCCTATGGACTGTAGCATGCCAGGCCTCCCTGTCCATCACCAACTCCAGGAGTTTACCCAAACTCATGTTCATTGAGTCGGTGATGCCATCCAACCATCTCATCCTCTGTCATCCCCTTCTTCTCCTGCCTTCAATCCCTCTCAGCATCAGGGTCTTTTCAAATGAGTCAGCTCTTCACAACAGGTGGCCAAAGTATGGGGGTTTCAGCTTCAGCATNACCTGATGCAAAGAGATGACTCATTGGAAAAGACCCTGATGCTGGGAGGGATTGGGGGCAGGAGGAGAACGAGACGACAGAGGATGAGATGGCTGGATGGCATCACTAACTCGATGGACATGAGTTTGGGTAAACTCCAGGAGTTGGTGATGGACAGGGAAGCCTGGCGTGTTGCAATTCATGGGGTCGCAAAGAGTGAGACACGACTGAGCAACTGAACTGAACTGTGAGCAAAGCTTGTTCCATGCACTTTATGCACTTACTCATTTAATCCTCACAACAGCTCCCACAAGGTCTTCTGATTGTGCCCATTATACAGATGAAAAAACTGACACCCAGAAAAGTAAACTTGCCCAAGGTTAGAAACAGTCCATGGCACAGCTGTCTGACTGCGGAGGCCACATTTCATCCCCTGCACTGGGTGGTCCTTCCCACTGATTCACATTATTTCTCTAGAAATGCCAGGAACTTCATTTAGTGCTGATCACAATATACGCTCATTGATTCCTTAGTACTTAGTATATGCCAAGCATTGTACTAGGCCTGAAGCTTCTGGATAAAGGCGTCAAACACAGTCTGTCCTGAAAGAAACAGGAAATCCTTCCTTTAAAGCAAAAGTGCACTAGTCATCCTTCTTGGAGGACCGGAGGCTGTTACAGAGCACTTGATGTGGTAAGCAGAGGGGCTGCCAAGTGGAGAGGCTAGGGCACTCCACCACTCCAGGAGGGAAAAGCAGGGATGGGGAGGGGAGGTAGAGGGGCATCCTGGTTGCAGTTTTCACCACGTAGCCTGGTTCAGCACCTCTCCCCCAGTGAATGCATGATGCCACAGAAAACATCAAGGTGTGGGCGCTATAAACAGCTAGACTCCAATTTGAACCTCACCTCTGTCCCCATGGGCTTCCCTGGTGGTTCAGATGGTAAAGAATCTGCCTGCAGTTCGGGAAGACCCAGGTTCGATCCCTGGGTCAGGAAGATCCTCTGGGGAAGGGAATGGCAATCTGCTCCAATATTCTTGTCTGGAGAACTCCATGGACAGAGGAGCCTGGAGAGCTACAGTCCGTCGAAAAGAGTCGGACACAACTGAACGACTAACACTGTCCCCATGGGTGTGAGCTCAGGAGGCTAAACCACCTCTACCCACCTCTCTGGGCCTCAGCTCCCCCCTATGCAATGCAGGTGAGACCTACACCCACCCCTGGGGTGCTGGAAGAACTGGTGGTCACAGCATTCTCTTTGCTAAGAACCTAGAACAGTGAGCACCCAGTAAATGTTGGCTCTGGTCACAAATGTCGTCCTCACCACCACATCGCCGTCCAGACAGCCAGAGAACTTTGCACGGAATGTGGCCAGCGAGGCTATAAGCGGTTGTCAATATCTTCGCTCAGGTCTCCCTGAGCCCACTGCCGACTTCCTGGGCAGCATCACTGGCGGTGTTTGTTCCATGAGTGTAAACACCCACAGTAGTGGTTCTCCTTTCTGGAAGGGCCCCTCATCCAGTGGGCCTCGCAGCCAAGACTGGGTGCTCCCTCGAAGACTGGATCTCAACTCGGGGCCATCAGGTCGGGCAGCCAAGGCGCGGGGAGACCTCTGGGTGCCGGGCAGGCTGCGCCCTCAAGGACTGCTTGCTAGAAACAGCACGTCCCTCAGGAGGGGCGGCGGCTCTGGAAACTTCTCTGCTTCTCAGCAGACTCCACGAAGGCCCTGGGGGAAAAGCTGTGGGACTGAGAGTCTGATGTTTATTCCAGAAGGTGTGAGTTTTGCATCACAGCGCGTGGCAAGCCTTTGATCCGGGAGCACTGAGAAGGGAGGGGCTGAGCGCTCTNACACCCAACAAGTTGGTGAGAGAGATGCTAGAACTGGGATGAGTAAGATAAACAAATGATAGGTTCCAATGATTCACTTTTTAATAGTAGAATGGCACAGTCACTCTCTGGCTTGTATTCTCATAGGAGCACAGTCCTCTGCCATAGTGCTTGATTCCAGCTGGGCCAGTGACTTGCAATGGCCAAGGTGTGCTCCTGGAGCAGGGCTGCAAAGCGCTTGCTCAGTTAGGCCTTTCCTCTTGCTCTCCAGTGACCCATCAAGGGAAAAACTTTTCCCGAATGGCCCTGAACCTAGGCCCCACAATGAATATGGAGGAACCATACCCACAGCATGGAGCTGACCCACCAGCTCAGCACAGCCTCAATTAAAGACTCACAGTCAACCTTCAGACCCACAATGAGAATAAATGCTGATTTTTAAGCCCTTGAGTTTTGGTGCCATTTGTTAAGCAGTAGCATCCAGTGAAGGCTGATGTACCAGGGATACACAAGCTTTCAAAACATCAAGGAGGGAAATGGTCAGCTGTAAAGAGCAGTCAACATTAGAGGAAATAATTGCCAGATGCCCCACTAGTTGTGAAGACCATTTCTGCCCATTTCTGACCTCTTCTCTTGCCCCACCTCCCTCTGCTACCTCATTACCTAGCAGGATGAGGAGAGGAAGAGTGTGATAATCAGGGTTATGGATCAGCTTGGCTAGGCAGCAACCCTCAGTCATTCAAATCAGATACTAAACTAGGGGTTACTATAAAGGTATTTCGTGTGTGTGTGTGTGCTCTCAGTCACATCCAGTTCTTTGCAGTCCCATGGACTGGAGCCTGCAGGCTCTGTCCGTGGAATTCTCCAGGCAAGAGCACTGGAGTGGGTTGCCACTTCTTTCTCCAGGGGATCTTCCTGACCCAGGAATTGAAGTGGAGAGGTAGTTCATAGATGGTATTAAAGTCCATAATCAGTTGACTTTAAGGGATTCTGTCCTAGAAAATCTGAATAGGTCTGATTCCATCAGCTGAAAGCTTTAAGAGCAATCCTGAGACTTCCTTCCTCCTGCTGCTGCTGCTGCTAAGTCACTTCAGTCGTGTCCGACTCAGTGTGACCCCATAGACGGCAGCCCACGAGGCTCCCCCATCCCTTGGATTTTCCAGGCAAGAACACTGGAGTGGGTTGCCATTTCCTTCTCCATGAGACTTCCCTAAAGGAAAGGAAATTCCACCTCCAGAAATAAGAAAGCTCAT
>SJYV01020496.1:912413-1106151 GCA_006410875.1 Neotragus pygmaeus
GCTGGGGGAGCGGGGTGGGGGTGCAGGGTTCTCCGGTCAAGTCCACCAGTATCTGTGCCTCTGGTATGGCAGGCACTCGAATATTCGTTACTTTAATAAACAAATGAATGAAAATAATAATGATACAATAGAACTTTTCCAAAAATACTTCCCCACACACACACACACAACTCATTTCTCTTCTAGTTTTTTCCATCTGCAGACAGAGTTTGACAATTTACATAACTACAAAGGCTACATACATGCAGTTCTGTACTCTGTGTTTTCCCTTAATGTAACATAAATACAGTCATGTTTCTATCCAGTCTTCATAATTAACAGCTGCGCACTACCACTTCCTCACCACTGGACTGGACAGCTACCTTGTTTTTTCTTTTTCTGTTTTATGGATAATGCAAACACCCTCATAAATGTTGCTTTTCTCTTCTGCTGAATGACTGCCTTAGGAAAGCTCCCTTGGAAGGATGGACCGACTTCAAGAAGAGCTGCTGGCCTGGGGTTACCGGATGAGCAGAGTAATACGAGAAGGTGCAGGCATGATCTACCCCCACAGGGACCCAGCAAATGCTGTGGAATGAATGAAATCAACTCGCCCGAGTGATGCGTCCTTAGCGGGTGGCAAGGCCACAGGGGGCCTCAGCCAGGGCCCCACCACCCACCTACACGGTCAGAAAGTCAACAACAAGACTTTTTATAGGAGGTGAGTTAGGACCAACCCCAAAACTCCCATTTTTTTAATAAGAAATAAGGGTTGACAACACAGACCTACTGTAAAGCACAAGAAACTCTGCTCAGTGTTATGGGACAGCATGCATGGGAGGGAACTCTAGAGTAGAATGGATACATGGATATACATGGCTGAGTCCCTTCGCTGTTCACCTGAAACTATCATAGTGTTGTTAATCGGCTATACTCCAAAACAAAATAAAAAATTTAAAAAGAAAGGAGGGCTGAGTTTCAAAATTCCTTTGATTCCACTGGATGGAGGGTGGGCTTGCTGAGAAGCCCACGTGCCACCTTGGGACCCTTCACAAACGTCTGTTCTCATCACCCTTTTCCCCCTTGCTCCCAGATGCCAGGCTCAAGGTCACCTGAGGGCAGGTGGCACCTGAGGGCTGCATCACTTAGGCATTTCTCAGGGCACCTCGAAGCCTCACCCAGCCCCAGCACGCTAGGCCCACTCCCTACCTCTGCACTTGTTAGACTCAGCTTCCAAAGCTCCTCCCCAGATACATCCCCAAGGAGGCCCTCATACCCTGCTGAGATCTTAAATACTACTTTTTCTGCCAAAACATCCTGACCCTTCATTTAAGTTATACCACTCCTCACCTTGGCCATCTTCCTGTTTTCATTTTTTTCCATAGCACAACCACCATTTAACAAACAATATATTTCCCTTATTCACTTATTGTGAATGTCTCCTTCTAACAGCCAAAACCCAAGTTCCACAGAGCTGACAATTTTGTCCATCTTGTTCACTTACTTCCCCATTTAGAAGAATAACCAACCTTGAGTGGGTGCCCAACTCAGAGTGGGTGCTAATTAAATACCTGTTGAAAAAACCAAGCATAATAAAATATATAGACAGATTCTTTCTCTGTGTCGGGCATTGTGCTTTACATGACTCATCTCACTTACTGTGAGCAGTTCTATTATAATCTCCATTTTACAGATGAGGAAACTATTGCTCAGACAGGTTAAGTAATCTGCCCAAAGACACGCAGCTTATCCAGGAAGGGAGAAGAGTGTAAATCCATGCCAAACAACAGAACCTGTGCTCTCACCTACTTCAGGGTGCTACTGACTCACTCGGCCTTTTCTCTAAATATACAGGCAGCCTTGAACCAGCAGATCTTTCTAGAATAAAGACATGCACCATCCTGTGATCGAAATGGGGAAGAGAAGGCAGGAGCCCAGACAGAGGACCACAGGAGGTCACTCACTTGCACTCCACTTCCCCAGGGGAACAGCAAGTCTGAGTTTTGGAAGACAGACGCTGTCTGGCAGCTACAGGGTGACCAGGGGGGCCTGTTTGCTGTGACAAGTGGAACTGGGGCTTTGACAAGACGGATGCTAAGAAAACAAATCCTGCCAGACCAGGAAACTGCTTAAACCAAACAGGGCTAGAGAGGAAGTTTAGTTTAAGATGTTAGATGCCTGAGACAAGGTCTGGTCATTTGAGGCTACCTAAGTCTTTTTCTGAGAATAGTCAGAACCCCCCTCCGGCTCAGGGACCACAAAGGGTGGGGGCCGGTACACACGAAGTATGGCCAACGAGCCAGTTTCCACCAGTTGCATGGCATCTCACAGCCTGCCTGGGTGCACACAGGTATGGCGAGGAACGACCTCTTTGGCTTTTGGTTTCTTTTCATTTTTCTTTTTTCTTTTGTTTTTTTTAGAACTACTTTCTAAAACTCTCAAAATTGTCAAAGATGCAGCTGTAAGACTGGCCCAGCGCTTTGTCTCAAATGCTCACCTCTCCTCCTAAACCACCAGGCCAACCACAACAGAAAAGGTTTCCTGTCCCCTAAAAGGCAAGTTTCCATTCACTGATGGATTCTTCCTTGCCCTGCTCAGTCCCCTTGGCCACGATGAGTCAGGGCCACCAGGGGGAAATCTCCCCAGGGATTTGTCACCTTCTTTCTCCTAAGATTCGCCAACATTTAAAATATAACCCTGCTTGCATGTCATCCCCACCAGGCACCAGTGTCGCCCAGTGCTAACAGCTAACGTTACCCTTTCTAAGCAGAGCGCTTCAAAACAGAGGGCAAAGGACACCCCTGGTGATCCAGTGGTTAAGACTCCAAACTGACTGCCAATGCAGGGCGCATGAGTTTGATCCCAGGTCAGGGAACTAAGATCCCACATGCCATGTAGTGTGGCCAAAAGATTTTTAAAAAAGAGAGAAGCCAAGTTCATCTGAAATGGAATCAGGGAAGAGCCTTTGCTCTGAACACACCCTCCCTCCCCCTCCCCCAGGATGGTTTTCTTTCCATCTTTGTCCTCAACAAGGAGCACCCACCTCTGCAAATCTGCTAATCTGATGGCGTGGTCATGTCATCCTGCTTACAACTTTGAGGTAATCCCATCCAAATGGTGTGGAAAAGGAGAGATTTTCAGATCCTTTTCCACATAGCATTATTGCTTCCAAAATTCTGAGCATTACCAGAGCTGACCTCTCTCTGTTCCAGACAAGATCCAAGGTCAAGCAGGTTTCTGAGTGCAGTGAAATGCACAAAGGTGTGAAATCAGGCAATTCCAGATCTGAACCCCAGCTCCACTGTCTACTGTGACCTTGGGCCTTACTTCCCCAGCCACAAAGTTGGCTCATGAGTTGCCTCCAAACAAAATGGCAGCCAACATCTTCTACCAGGTCCATTTCCTGGAACTGCCACAGGGTCACAGCTCACTAGGTGTATACAGTCTATGCTGTCCCAAAGTTTGGGATCCCCTTCTCTTTGCCCTGCCCTAAGAGAAGAAAGGGTTTCCCTGGTAGCTCAGCTGGTAAAGAATCCACCTGCAATGCAGAAAACCCGGGTTCAATTCCTGGGTCAGGAAGATGCCCTGGAGAAGGGATAGGCTACCCATTCCAGTGTTCTCGGGCTTCCCTGGTAGTTCAGACAGTAAAGAATCCATCTACAATGCAGGAGACTTGGGTTCGATCTCTGGGTTGGGAAGATCCCCTGGAGAAGGGAACAGCTACCCACTCCAGTATTCTTGCCTGAAGAATCCCCATGGACGGAGCAGCCTGGTGGGCTATAGTCCATGGGGTCGCAAAGAGTCAGACACGACTGAGCGACTAAGCACAGCGTACAGTACAAGAGAAGAAAACGAGGACAAGCACAGAGCCGGCAAGCCTTCATTTCCAGTGAGAGTCACAAATCAGGGAAGACTGGGGCAGGGCAAAGCAGCGTGGTAAACAGGGGCTTTCCCACGACTATTTCTCAAGCTTGTTTCCCATAAGTGCTGCCTAGCTACTCATACCTGATGCGGGCAGCCCCACTTCTGAGCTGGCAACCTCAGTCCTCAGGGCCTCTTCCCTGGCAGGCTGAGACTTCCAGGCATGACAGCAGACAATTGAGTTTCAGTTGCCACGGTGAAGGCTTGCAGCCCAGAGCCCGACTTGGTTCAAATCAAGAAACATTTCCCAAGTCCCCGCACATCTCAGAATGCAGAGATGAGTCAGCCGGGCAGTACAATGGGCCTCCATTCACACCTCACTGGCACCTTCTATTGGTTTACTCATCTACAAACTCCCCTGCCAAGCTAACTTTCTCATCCACTCTTATATCCTACAACAGTGCCTAGCACATAACTGGAGCAGGCACAGCGACTGGATGAATTAGTGCCTTAATTCTTGACCACAGCCCAACTTGAGGAAAATGGCCCAAGGGACCTCCCTAAGGTCACGGCAGACCACAGCCTTCATGGACCCCACTGCCCACTGTGTCCAGGCAGGCTGGCCTCCTTTCTGGTCCTTGAACACAAGTTCACTTCTGCCTCAGGGCTCGTGCACCTGCTAGTCCCCCTGCCTGGAACACTCTTCACCCAAGCTTTCACAAGCCCACTGTCCTTTCATCTTTTAACACTCAGCTCAAACCTTCTCTGGGAAGGAAGCTTTCCTGATGACCCCATCTAAAGCAGCAGCCTTTTAGGAACTTCCCTGGCGGTCCATTGGTTAAGACTCTGCACGTCCAATGCAGGGGGCCTGGGTCCAATCCCTGGTTGGGGAAATAAGATCCCACATGCTTCAGGGTGCCACCAAAAGATAAGAAATAAACCAATAATAATAAAGCAGCCTTCTTTGAATTCCATCACTCTAACCCATTCTCAGTGTTCTTTTCCTCAGTCTACCTGTCTCTCTCTATCTATTGACTTTTTATTATTCTCTTTCCATTAAAGGAACCACTCTGTCTTCTTCGCTGCTCTTTTCCCAGTACCTAAAACCAAACAGAGTACATGCTCAATAAACAGTCAGTGAATGAATGGGCAGAAGACAGTAGAAATAAATAAATAGCAAATAAATAGCAAATTCAAGACCGGGAATGACTGGCACACTTTGAATGTCTTACAATTTTATTTGGCAATTATAACTCAATAAAGATGCTTTTTAAAAGAGGAAAATGGGAAATTATTTAACAAGGCCCCCAAAAAAGGTCAGGTAGATAGGGAAAGAAAGGCACAGAGATCAATAACAATTGCAAAGGGAAAAAATGAGCTTTTCAACCAAGAATACAAATTTTAAGAGAGCTATCGTACAAAAAGCAGAAACTGGAGGACAGTTTTGCAACTCCCATCACAAAAAATATCCATGCTCTTTGACCCAGTAATTCCATTCCTGGGAATTATCCCAAGGAAATGAATTCAGAATAGGAACAAAAATAAAGAGGTGCTTGTACAAAGATGATTCCAGCCATGGTGTTTATAAGAGCAGGAATCTGGAAACAACCGAAATGTCCCATAACAGGGGAAATGTTTTGGTAAATTACAGCATACCCACTGGGTGAAATAGCAGGCACTGATTAAAATGACGGAAAGGAAGATAACAGAGACATGTGGACAACTGTTTTAGAATAATGCTAAGTGAGAGGAGGTGAAATGAAAATACTGAATCCCTTCTAAGTATTGTCTAGCACACCTTCTGTATCTCAATGACTTCTCTCGAGAGTCTAAAATAAAGCTATCTCCTTTTAATTTTTTATTTATGTTTAAAATATTTGTATTTATTTATTTGGCTGCACTGGGTCTTAGTTGCCATACATAGCATCTGCAACCTTAGCTGCAGCTTGCAGGATCTTTTCATTGAAGCATGCAAATTCTTAGTTGTGGCGTGTGGGATCTAGTTCCCTGACCAGGGATCGAACCTGGGCCCCCTGTATTGAAAATGTGAAGTCTTAGCCACTGGAACACCAGGGAAGTCCCTCTTACACCTTTTAAGGAACAAGAAAACTGAGGTCCACAGAGCTAAGGAACTGGCCGCGCAGGTCACAGAGCTAGCAAGGAATTACCATTCAGAAGGCTACTGGGGCCCTCTCCCCCGGAGCGCAGGCACACCCTGAAGTCCTGAGGCAGCCCTCAATGTCCCACTGTGTGCCCAAGACCATCCTTTCCCACGATAACATCATGACTGAGTTTGGGAGGCCAAACTCACAGATCTGAAGCAGCTGGCCAAAAGCGACAGGCTGAGAAACACTTGTGAGAATACAGCCCCAACAAAACAAAAGGAAACAAACAGAAAGCAACAGAGAAAACCACCTCTGCTGGGGGCAAGAGCCCGCAGAGAACAGAAATGTAAGAGTGGCCGGCAAGACCAGGCTTCGGGAGGACCGTGCAGAACCACAGGAACAACCACAAAGGTTAAGGAAGCCCCTCAGTGGGTCCTGGACCTCATTTTTAGGCCAGAACCGTAGAGATGAGGCTTTGCCAGGATCTCCTTGGAGACGCGGGCTGCCTGTGCTTGCTGACGCGCCTCCCAGGGTGCAGACAGTGGCGCTCAGTAAATGTTGGCTGAAATACACTCATCTCACGATGTGCGGATAAAGCAATGAAGCAACGTAGGAGAGGAGATACTAGGATATCTGGCTGGAAGCTGAGACTGTCGCGTGTGACTGCAGGGTCAGTCTTGGGCGGGGCTGTGGAAGTATTCCCACAAGGCCGTGGCCATTCTCTGACTCTGCCACGTGAGAACAGCTTTCAGTGCCTTGGAAGCTTCAGTTTTCAGAGCGAGATGACCTGCCTGTCATGTGAGGGCCGCCAGGAGCCACACTAAGCTTCAGGGGAAGTTTTTAAAGGGTTATTTTCTGGGGAAAGGTGTAGAGATTCCGCCCAGCCTGCTGGGGTCCGCAAAGCACTGCCTGGAGGCAAGGCTGGACCAGAAGACCTCTGCTTCCTTGACACTAACTGCCCCGCACCACCACCATTTTCAACAGGCTTATTCAAGTGTAAACACCTAGATGATCCGAGACTAGATGAAGCCGGTTATTGCTGTAATGGGGGGATTCCTGTACAGGGGTCCATTGTACCATTCTCCAGACTTTTGTACACATGTGAACATTCCCATAATCAAACTTAAAATATATATATAAACTTGGGACTTCCCTGGCAGTCCAGTGGAGAAGACTGCGCCTCTACTGCAGCAGGCACCAGTTTCATCCGCCGTTGGGGAACTAAGATCCCACATGCCACATGGCCAAAAAAGTACAAAATTATATATATAATTTTATATCTATCAAATGCGGGCATTTCGCCTAAAGAATCACCAAGGGCCTTACCAAGGTTTGGGGGCAGCCCTCTGGAGCCAAACAAAAGATACAGGTCTTTGAAAAAATGATTCTCTGCTAATAGATTTTCTAGGTGGATGTGGAGTTTGCAAACACAAGTCAGGTAGCACCAGCAGGTAATTAAGACGATCTGGGTTCAAGTCACAGCTTAGTCTCTCCTTGGATCTATGACTCTGGGCAAGTCACTTAATCATTCCGCACCTCAGTTTCTTCATCCATAAAATGGGAATGACAGCAGACTCTACCTCACAAGGTCATTGGGAGGAGTACAGGCCACATAAAACTCCTAAGAAGGAGGCCAGGCCTGGAGTAAGCTCTCAGTAAATGTCAGCTATTGCGACACATCCCTTTTGTAACATGTATAGATATTCATTTTGAAAACCACATATCCATTTGATCAGTTACCTGGAGAAAATGAAAAGGGGCGGACCCGGCGCTTTGGGCCCTCGAGCAGCTGTATGGGAGCCGTATGTGTGTCTCTCACATCCAGAGTGGCCCCAGCCGGCCCGGGGCCTCCGCTGGCCAAGAGGTTAGAGAGCTCCTCCTTTCACAGAGCCAGCACCAGAAACAGGAAGCTGCTTCCTTTCCTTTCCATTCTGAGCTAGCATTTCCTTTTTTGTTTTAAAAAGCATTCCTCAGTCTGCAGCCCAGCCCTTCCCCTGCCCTCTGCAGCCCCAGGCTCAAGCACACTCACAGACAACTGCATTTCTCCTCAACTGTTTTCTGCCCTCCATGGGGGGTCAAGAGGTTCCCTGGTAGACCCCAAATAAGCGTGTCCTGGACACCAGGCTAACTGGCCAGTGGGGCGAGGAGGAGGCAGGACTCAACGACGCCGGACCTTCGGACCTCTCTGGGTACAACTTCCTCATCTTGTTGGGAGGATTAAGTGAAATCTGTCTCTAATGCAGGTAGTATGATGCGCCCAGGACACAACCTGTCTCCCTTCGGAAAGTACCTCCCGGCGATAAAAGGTAACTTTGCACAGGTAGGTAAATGGGTGGGGTCACCAGCCTCTCCTCAACCGTCCCAATTTTAGCTGGAACCTCAAATGGGAGCCCAGTATCATAAAACCAACAGGAGGTGAAACTACACCTACCATTTCTTGTCTCCTTTCCTGCTTCTGCTTCCCCAACTACGTTCAAGGAGGTGGCTGATGGGGCCCATTCTCAGCTACTCGAAGCTTGCTTTCACGAGAGCATCGCACAGAATACAGTATAGGAAAGGCTGCCTGAAGCCCTTTCAATGGTCCCAGACTGGGACGAGGGGATAGTGCCCCATATGTGCCCAATGTGTGAGAACACACAGGTCACTTTTTATACGTTTCGGTTTGCCTTTTTTTCTTTTTTGCAGTGCCACGAGACTTGTTGGATCTTAGTTCCCAGGTCTATGGTAGTGAAAGCTCTGAGTCCTAATCACTGGACCGCCAGCAAACTCTCGGGTCACTTATTTCTGACCAGCAAAATTTTCTGTGCACCATGAGTGAAGCTGCTTCTACTAATCTATATCCAAACCCAGTCCAAATGAACGGGCTAAACAAGGACTCAATACCTCCAGGAGCCTTGTCAAAGAAAAGCTCCACCACCCTATAAGCAGCTTATCTCACCAGCTTTGCAGAAAGCAAAACCCTCATGATCAATATATTACAGATTGAAGTCTTTCTTTTTCCTAACCATGGCTGGTCTCTTCTACGTAATGCATTATGCTTTCTCCACTGGCTCTGATTTAAATTTTAAACACAATTCTTAATTCATTCTTGCAATTATTCTGAAGGTGGAAAAATGAAAAGAGGGGAGAAAAATGGCAAGCAAACAGGATGACTTCAGCTCCATTATTGTCAAAGGCAATCCTCCCTGTTAAAACACACCATCGCCTGCCAAGGCTAGAACGACAGAGAAATACAGATGTATATAAATAGGCAGGTTTTGTATGTGGCGGCAATTTGAATCAAGACTCTTTCAATGCAGATGGGAAACAATTGTGCCTGGAAATGAATGACAAAGCATTTTTGATCCCAACATCCATCCCCAAGGTATGCTTCTGGAACAGGGCAGAAAGTCAAACAGACAGACACAAAGACACTGGATTCAAAGGCTGTATCTTCTGGAAGAGAAACAGTAAACCCTGTACAGTGTATCATGGTACAGAATGCAAAATCATCACGAATTTAGGACATAAACACAACCCTTAGAGGAGAAAAGGTTCACCCACCCAAGTCCTACAGGATCTTTCAGTCGAAGGATGAGAAGCCCTTTAAAGTACAGTCAGGTCAGGTTCAAAAACTCAAGGCAGGCCATTGGGGCTGAGCCAGCGCATCAGGCAAGCTGGCTTTCAGAAAAGGTCCCACCTACTGGATATCCCAGACAGGTCCCCAAGAACCCCTCCAGTCCCCAGGGTGCCTAAGATACTGAGATGGGGCTGAGAAAGCAAACCCACTGGCTTCCTCTTGCAGGAAACTCCTTGAGGTCGAGGATCCCTTCCCATCCCCCCACCCCCAACATAGAAGGGTGGGGTGACAGACTGCTGTTTGCAGTCAGTCAAGGTGGCATAACATCTCACTTCAGGGCGTGATTCCCCACTCAATGCGCCTTCACAACCACCTGTCTCTCCTCTACTCTTTGTTCAGGTTCATAACTAATACGTGTTCCTAGCAAGTCACTTTCCCTTTGGGCACTCGGTTTCCTCGCCTGCAGATGAGAGGGCTAGACCAGTTGGGAATTTCAAGATCCTTAGGAGTCCACAACTCTATTAAATCAACCCCACAACCAAGGCACCCAAATAGCACTGATCGGTATTTGTGGCTGGTGATGAAACTGAGCTTACAGTTCCGTAAGGTGCCTTTCATGAGCCTCAAATGATGAAAACCTCTCCATGGGGCCCCAACATCCAGCTCCCTCTCTGCTGCCTGGGAGCAACGAAAGATCCTTTTTCTAAATGGTCAGCCCAGGGCAGCCCTTGCCACGGGAAACCACAAAATGAGAACACACAATTCTTGACCCAGCACCCAGAACCTCAGCCATGGGGGCCATGTTCTGTCTCCCGTTCACACTCCTTCCCCTCAGGGTGGACACAGATCCAGTGGCAAAGAGGTAAATGCATGAAGGCTGCCATTTTGTAAATCTTAGCACTCCGGCTGGGAAGCAGGGTGGGAGAAACATATGAGGCCCTAAAGATTTCAAAGAATGGGGCTGCTGTTAAATGTGTTTGTATACTTTGACCCAGAAAATTCTACTTCTAGGAATGCACTCACGCACTCACTGCATCAAGGTTTATAACAGCAAGACGTGGAAACAGCCCGAATGGCGACAAGTGGGGACGGGTTCAATGAACTGATATGATCACAGGAGACAGCCACGCTTAATGATGGTGCATATCTGTATGGACTGGAACAGACAGAAGACATTTACAAGACAATGAACATGGTGAGCTCCATGAATACATCTCTGTATATTTGTACACAGATGCACAGGATTAAAACACTGGAAGAATAAACTGCCAAATGTTAATAAGAATTAACTCTGAGGGACTTCCCTGGTGGTCTAGTGGTTAAGCATCTGCCTACCAACACAGAGGACATAGATGTGATCCCTGCTCAGGGGCCACAGGGAAACTAAGCTCGTGCACCACAACTCCTAAAGCCCACATGCTCCAGAGCTCAGGCTCCACAACAGGAGACGCCCCAGCAATGAGAAGCCCGCTCGCCGCAACTAGAGAAAGCCCAAGCGCAGCAGTGAGGACGCAGAGCAGCCAAAGACAGATGAATAAATAAAAAAGGATTTAACTCTGAGAGGTGGCATTATGGGTGGTTTTTATTCTTTTTCTTTAATCTGTATTTTCTTTTCAGTAGTGAGCACATATCACTAGGTGTATTTTAAAATACTTTAATACAATTGGAAAGCTAAAGAACGTCGTGCTTACCAGAGGAATTATGCAGTGAGGATAAAGCAGGTATCCATTAAAACAATGACAAGTAAGATGATCTCGAGGCAGCTTCTCATTTCTCAGAATGAGACTAGCACAGAGCGATTGCATCACAACGCGCTGGTGGGGACCTGTCTTTGAGGATGTGCCAGGCCGCACTTTAGGGAAGCTCGAGCTCAGAGCGTGTGCAGCCTGGTGCGGCCACCAGAAGGCCCGGTCATCTGGAACTGGGCCACTAAGTGCCCCTGGGCCGGCCCTTTGTGTTACCGGCCACTTCCTCGGGCTCGGCAGTCACAACTCTGACCAGAAACCCCGCCCCCACCCACTATGGTTTCTAGAAGCAGTCGCAAAGTCCAGAACATGAGTTCTGAAGACTAGTCAGGCCAAGTTCCACCGCCTACTAACTCCATCTCTCAGTCCCTCTGAGCGGCAACGTCCTTATCTGCAGAATGGAGAGAAAACCTTGCAGGGTCCCCGTAAGCCTTAAACGGGGAGCACATGCCAAGAGCCGAGCACGGGGCAGGTGGCCGAGAGGGTGTCTTATTCCACTGTCAGGAACGGGATCCCTCCACTGCGAGGAAACCTGCCCCTCACTAGGCTCCAGGGCCCTTCCCATAACCCAGAGGGCACCTCAGCACAGCTTTCCCTTTGAACTGAGTGTAGAAGGTTCCCGTCAGCCTACTCTGAAAGCACGTCCTTTTTCAAACGCACAGCTGGGGAAGGCATGGCCACAGGCACCTGGCGGGGAGGGAGGCACTCCCATCACTGTCCCCAGGCAGCAAACCAGAGGCCTCCTGGTACCCGGGCCAACCTGGGCTGCAAATCTGATAGGGCCTCCCTCCAGCACCCCACAGGCCTCCCCAGTCATGGAAACCGCAGGTCCTTCTCCCGACCACCTCGGAGGATCGCTGGTAGCAAGTTTCACTAGGAAAACAAACTGCCAAGGTGAAAGCAAAGGGTGCCCGAGTTCTGGCTCCCTCCAGGAACGGCTGGAGTTAGAGCCTCCAGCAGGAGGTTAACACTACCAGGTAGGGGCTTCCCAGTTGGCCTGCTGCTGCTGCTAAGTCGCTTCAGTTGTGCCCGACTCTGTGCAACCCCATAGATGGCAGCCCACCAGGCTCCTCCGTCCCTGGGATTCTCCAGGCAAGAACAATGGAGTGGGTTGCCATGTCCTTCCCCAGTGCATGAAAGTGAAGAGTGAAAGTGAAGTCGCTCAGTCGTGTCTGACTCTTAGCAACCCCAAGGACTGCAGCCTACCGGCCTCCTCCACCCATGGGATTTTCCAGGCAAGAGTACTGGAGTGGGTCGCCATTCCCAGTTGGCTTAGTGGTAAAGAATCCATCTGCCAATGCAGAAGACATGGGTTCTATCCCTGGGTCGGGAAGATCCCCTGGAGGAGGAAATAGCAACTCATTCCAGTATTCTTGCCTGGGAAATCCCATGGATAGAGCAGCCCAGCGGGCTACAGTCGGTGGGGTCGCAGAGTTGGCATGACTGAGCACAGAACACAGCAACAAGGGCATAAGCAGAGAAATGCCGCCCGCCGAGGCAGGGGCCGGGTGGGGAAACGGAAGCTGCACCAGGGATGTGTGACGTGGACAAATCACCGCCAAGACTCCGGGAATATTTCCCAGAAAAGCAGGAGGTGGACTGGTCAACCGTCCGGTCCTATCCCCAATTCCGAAGTGATTTCAGCAGGCTACAGTAATGGAGTCAATCCTGCTCACCTGCCTGGCTTCCCCAACAGTCTGAGAGTGTCCCCGAACACCAGGAACATAGCCTACCTACTTCAGAATCCTTGCCAGGGTGGCGGCTTTCTCAGCAGGCAAACCAGTAATAACCGCAGGTTTGTTGAGTGAATGCACATCCACGCACACCCCAAGGACCAGTTCTGTGAGGACCCACAGCACCCTCTCCTTTCCTGGCAGCCCCACCATCCAGATGCCCCACGGGGCTGGGGAGGGGGCCACAGGGGAAAGCTCAGGTCCTCCACACAGGGTTTTGACCTCTGACCTCTGCCACGGCAGAGCTGAGTGGAAGTCAAGGCCCAGTGGGGACCTCTTTCTCCAGGTCAGCTTGCTTACGAGGGACTTTTTTCCATAAGACCACCAGCTGGGACTTGCCTGGTGGTCCCGCGGTTAAGAATCCACTTGTCAGGGCAGGGGACGCGGGTTCTGGAAAAATCCCACATGCTGGAGCAACTAACCCCGGGCAGCACAACTACCGAGCCCGCACGCCCTGGAGCCCGTGCTCGGCAACAACAGAAGCCACCGGGACAAGAAGCCCACGCACCACAACCAGGAGCAGCCTCTACCACTCAGGAACTAACAAAGCCCGCGTGCAGCAATGAGGACCCAGCACCACCAAAACTAAAATAATTTTTTTTTTTTTAAAGAGCAGCAGATGGGAAGACTCCTCGGTGTGGTAAGGTCTGCCTCTGAAAAGAACCAGGAGGCTGGCAGAAAAAGGCAAAGTTACAAGGTCCATAAAACGAGAATCTTCACAAGATGCCCTGCCCTCCCCACGGCCCGGCCCAGAAGATGCACAAACGAGAGAATGCACTGGCGTGGGCTGCAAGGCCAGCCGGGTGTCCCTTTGTGAACACGTCTGGGGAACGAGAACATTCTATCTTGCTCAGTTCTCAGCCCCTGAGGAGGGCCTGGTGGAGACAAGGCGCCATGTTCTGCTGGGATCTTTGAAGTCACCTCCCTAGTTCTGATTCAGATTTTAGGGTCAGATTTTATCTCCCTCCTCATTTCACGTCACGAGGAAAACAAAAAAATACATGTGTGATGAAGTCTGATGGATTTCCAGGAAATTGAGATTGAGAAGGGTCCAGCACACTGACTGACAGGTAGGAGGCAGACATTAAACCTTGACTCCTTCCACTCATTTGGATCCAAAGTAGACCACTGCGTGGAAGAAGGAAAGGCAGCCAGGCAGACCGAACCTTACACATCATCCGACCTACAATAAGGCGCCAGCAGTTGGGCCCCGGGTCAGGACTTGCCGGGGCTTCTCATTGAGTGCTTATTTAACAACGGCCAGAGTAAGCTGGGGTTCCTTGGATTCTGGGAGAAGTCTGGCGTGCTTACGTAAGCCAAGCCCTCTTTTTCAAAAGCCAGGAATCCAGTGTTGCAAGTCCAGTCTCTGGGGGCCCTGGCCTGGTATGTGAGAGGAGCCTGCAGAATGGGAAAGAAAGCCAGAACGGGGACATTACCACTGCCCCACGTGACCTCACCACGGGCTTCGGAGCAGTCTCTTGGCCTGTGTCACCCACCTCTAGGGAACAGGAGCCAGCTGTCAAAGGACCTTCCTCCCAAATGTGGCCCGTACTGGAGCCTCACTAGGAAAATTCATGGGCAGAATCTCTTGGTAGAAAGCATAAGGACTTACTGACACACGTGAGGTTGCAGGTTTAAGTAGTCTTGGCCCATGTTACAGATGGGGAAGCCTGAGGCTCAGAAGTCATGGGACTTATTACCCAAGGTCAGATAGACATACCCTGGACCTGATTTCTAAGCCTCAGGCTTTCCACCTACCACACTGCCCTCAAAGGTCAGGATTCTTTGAGTAACAAACTTTCCCCCTATTTTATCAGTTTGGTAAATCTAGATTTCAGAACCATTCTTACTCAGGGGTATTCTTACACAGGGGTGTGTATAACAAATGTTTGATTCCACCCAACTGAGACCCCTTCATAGACCACAGAGAACTGCAAGAGCCCACAGAGACCTCTCCACCCTGCTGTTTAGGTAAGGAGGCGAGGCCTAGGGAGCTAGATCCTGGGGTCGAAAGTCCCATCCCCCAAACAGCCCGTGTCTCCCCTTTTCAGGGAGGAGCGCGGACCTGAATCCACAGCACAGCAGAGAAGATGGGGAGCTGGGTATCTGTTCTAATTCCCGTTACCAATCCCCTTTGGGCCTTGGGATGGGTTTTTGGCTGCCACAGCTGATCATCCAATAAACGCTCAGGAGGCAGGTCACCGAATAAACCAGTACAGAGACCTAAATATAGGATGTTCTAGGGTGTCCTGATGCCATTCCTTGGTCAAAATGAGTGACTTTGGGAGGCAGGGTACCAAGAAGGCAAGGTGCCATTTCCAGAGAAATCATCCATCATTCTCCAGGTCCCCTCTTGGAACTAGGAGCATTTCAGAGCAACCTGGGGGGGGGGGCGATGGGGGCAATCCAAGAGAAGCCAACAGAGGACAACCTCTTATCCCAACAACACAGCAGTCCAACCAGGCACATGCTGTTGGACAAGGACCCCCTCCTCCCAGAATGGGGTCACACAGGCCCCCTATTGTGTCAGTTTAAAAACTGAACTTTGCTGGGCAAACACACCCGGCTGTGTTCTAGAAACCAGTTTCTCTTCGCCACTTGGAAAACAGCAGCATGCATGCAAGAGGGACAGTTGGGGGGGTGGGGCCGGGGGGGTGCTGGTCGGTTTGTTTTTTAAGTCAAGCCCTGGTCAGCACTGCTATAGCAACTGAAACAAAAATAATAATAGCCAGCACTGATTATATCCTTCCAATGTCCCTGGTTTTGTTGCTTTTAAGAAAATAAAACTGAAGGAAAGAAGCCTACCCCAAGCGTTTTAGATCAAATAGGGCTTCAGGCTTCTGGTGCACACAGAGGATGGGGTCTGGTTATCATGGCCACAAATCACCCACTGGCCCTAAGGTGGCTGACAGAGGCAATCAGCAATAAGAGGGTGTGGAGGGTTTGGGATGCAGAGTTAAGGTTCTAATAAAACAAAACATCTCCAGATCTGCAAAAGGCCAGATGAGATCAAGCAAGGTGGAAAGAAGCCCGTTCTTCAAAACAGGGTAACTATTAATACCAAGTGGTGCCTCCTGGAATTTCACAGCTTTCCCAGCCTCTGGACAAAAGCAAGTTGGAAACGCACTAGTTTCCCTCCATTGTGTACGATAGGAGAGGGAGAGACGGCCCTCCATCCCCTTCTAAGAACGCAATAACCCTTTTGGTTGATTCTTCCAAATCCTTTTAATACTGGACTTCCCAGCTATCACTTGAGAGAGTAGCGACCGTATGTGTTATTTCTTCTTTACACTGGAGGCTGTCTCCACTAGAACCCCTAAAACAGTGTCATCTTCCCATTGAAGGTTTTGGTCCTCAGCGTAATTATTCCTAAACTAAAGTTCAGTAGAGGGAAGGGGGAGGCGGCGTCGGTAGGTTATTACATTTTGAGCAGTGAAACGCTGTGGCAGTGTGAAAGAGACGCACTCAAGGCAAAAATGCAGTTTCAGCAAACACTTTGATAAGCGGCAGACAAGAACCTGGAGGAGAGGAAAGGAAGAAGCAAGACAGAGTCTGGGGCGTGCGGGGAGGGCAGAGAAAGAAGGGCCTGCGCTCACTCTTCAGGGGGACCTCCTCCCGCCCCGTCACCCCGGCCCACAGCGGCTGGGCTCCGTCACCCAGGGAAAAGTCCGCCATGTGACTCTGTGGGAGAATGAGTCCTGCGGCCCGGCGAGCTGGAAATGCGGTGGGGGCGGAGGGCGGCGGAGGGGATGTCCGCGCGCAGCCCACCCCGCCCGCGGGCTCCTCCACCCTCCCTCGCAGGTCGCACCACGCCCCTCCCCCCAAATCCCGCCCAANGTGGCTCAGATCATGAACTCCTTATTGCCAAATTCAGACTTAAATTGAAGAAAGTAGGGAAAACCATTAAACCTTCAGGTATGACCTAAATTAAATCCCTTACGATTATACAGTGGAATTGACGAATAGATTCAAGGGGTTAGATCTGATAGACAGAGTGCCTAATGAACTATGGACGGAGGTTTGTGACATTATACAAGAGGCAGTGATCAAGTCTATCCCCAAGAAAAAGAAATGCAAAAAGGCAAAATGGTTGTCTGAGGAGGCCTTACAAATAGCTGTGAAAAGAAGAGAAGTGAAAGGCAAAGGAGAAAAGGAAAGATATACCCATTTGGATGCAGAGTTCAAAAGAACAGGGAGGAGATATAAGAAAGCCTTCCTCAGTGATCAGTGCAAAGAAAGAGAGGAAAACAATAGAATGGGAAAGACTAGAAAGCTCTTCAAGAAAATTAGAGATACCAAGGGAACATTTCATGCAAAGATGGGCTCAATAAAGGATAGAAATGGTATGGACCTAACAGAAGCAGAAGATATTAAGAAGAGGTGGCAAGAATACACAGAACTGTACAAAGAATAGCTAATAAACCTGCAAATCTTGACAACCACACATTTTATGATGTTCCCACAGGCTTTACTTCCTAGCTGAGGTTTTCTTTCATTTTTGGTCATTTTTTTGTTTTTATGTGAAATTATTTTTTTGTTACAGAATTTAGAATTTAATAAATACTNTAGCTAATAAACCTGCAAATCTTGACAACCACACATTTTATGATGTTCCCACAGGCTTTACTTCCTAGCTGAGGTTTTCTTTCATTTTTGGTCATTTTTTTGTTTTTATGTGAAATTATTTTTTTGTTACAGAATTTAGAATTTAATAAATACTTCAGATTATTAAAGGAATTTAAAGCTTTAATAAAGCTCTCAGCTTATTTATAGGTCACTTTGGGGAAGAGAGAGGTTTGGAAGAAGTCTCTTCATAACACAGGTTAAAGTATGCATTCTTTTCTGAGCCAGAGCAACCTCACGCAGGGCTGTTCCTCAGGTTATTAGGTGGCCTTTAATATTTTTGAAATATGGCATAATTAGGAGCCTGAACCTTACTCTAATGTTTATAGCAGCACTTTGTCAAACTAGCTTTCGAATCATATACAAATTCTGACACTAGAGGGAGTGCATAATGTATTACCGAAAGAAAAAGCATACACCTAATAAATTCAAGGTAAAAACGCAGGGTAGCAAGACAAGACCTTCATTATAGTCTGCCCTCCAAGCTCCATCCCCTTTTCCCCTCTAAAATAATATCACTGGAGGTCTCTTGCCCCCTTGTAGCTAGTTTGAATTTGTAGGAGGTTAGTAGGTTGCTTGTATTACTGTGGAAAGAATGCTTTATTTTAGAGTCTTACCAGTGTTTTCATTTTTAAAAGGGGACATATTATTTCCTACTTGTCACATGTTGAATGGCAAAATTAAAATTACTTCTTGCTGCTTTATTCTGTTTCTGACTTGGTCAACACGTAGTAATCATATTTTTAAAATGAAAAGATCAGAGGTTTAGTCTTTGCTTAGAATATGCAATCTAGTCTTCTGAAAGTCAGGGAAAGCATCTGTTTTAGCATTCAGCTTCATCCTTCACTCTCTTGCTAAAGGTACCACTCCGATTATTTAGCAGCTAATGTCAAACAATTAGCAAATCATATTTAAGGAATTTTTATTTCCTCATGCCAAAAGTCTCCATGCTCTTACAAAATGGAATGCCTAAATGGCTGAAAATGTGAAAATGACTGCAGATAGACTGAGCTATTAACATAGCAACAAAGGGCTGGCTGAAACAGTAAAGGATTGCTGCCATTTGGTGAGACTCAACTGTTCCTGAAAAATGTGATAACTGTCATGTGCTTCTCTATAACGTTTTTGTGGATTCATTATGCATTCCACCATTATCTTACATCCATCTAGTACTCATATCAGTCTTTGAGCTATGAGTAAACTGTCTCTTTAATGGAAATTAAAATTAGAAAAATTTTAAAAGCAAGCTCATTATGAGAAATCCTGGCTTCTATGCAGATGGGTGAAATGACCCATACAAAGGAAACATCTAGAACTACATTACTTACTTCTAAAGGAACAAACATGCCTCAGACTACAGTATGTTTGTCCAGACTTAACTGGCAGACTTCTGGTTAATGACATTTCACCATAATGGCTTTTGAAAAGTGAAACAAGTTTTCAGGCAATGACTCCTTTCTTGAATTTGGGGGTTTTATTTATTTATTTTTTTTTTAGAATAATGCTTTTTTCATTCAAAAACACACTAAATAAACACACCACGGGTAGTATTGTTTTGGCATTTCAGTTTAAGTCAAAAACACTCAACCATTTATTCAGTACAAAAGTTTCTAGTTAAAAAATGTCATGTGAAACAAATCTGAATTGTGCCGCTTGGTGGGATGGACCTGAAACACTTGGCCTTTGTGTGTCCACTGAGTGACTAGGACGAGAAAGTAGCCACTTCAGTGGCTCCTCAGTCTGATGAGCATGAGCCATTTTTACACACCTCCAAAGCCTCTCACTTTTATATTGCTGCACAGGTATTTTTCTGTGCTTTAATTTTATTGTTAAATGAATTTGAGTGCACTTCTGAGCCCCAGAAATGTTGCATGAGTCAATCACCTGACATCCCCTCTTCCCTGCTCTGTATCACACCTACTAGCAGAATTTTCTCCCTCCCTTGATAGACTTTTGTTACTTTCTGTCTACAAATTGTATTAATTTATTTTCACATTGTTGTATATTACTTAGATAACTTTGTTTTTATCATGAAATGTTTTCATGTTGGTTAGTGAAATATGGTTAGGTATCTTGGATTGGTGTGATATTAATCATAATTTTTTCCATTAAGATGAAGTAAAGCACTTTTTCACTTAACAGCTTTGTACTTAGTGGCACAGTTTCCAGGAATGCATTAAAGATGTTAAGCAAGGATAGACGTGTACTGAAGCACAAAACAAGCACTGGGTAGGTCTGTAACTATTAAATTTGCCACATTCCACAGGGTAGCAAGTGAGACCTGCAAGAGAGCAGACTAAAACTGTGCTGTGTTAGTATTCAGTATTAGTATTAGTTTTAGTAGCTCAATATGGAAGGTGGTTTCCAGAGTTTCTGGAAATTTTGTTTGGGGAAGTGGGGAGTTGCATGGGAAAAGGAAAATGTCTCCATCCAGAATCTCTTGGTAATTCAGGAGGTTCATGGATAATCTAACAATCCCCATAGATATATCTGGTGATTTTTTACAATGATTTTATATCTCTTTTTATCCCTTTACAAGGATCAGGCAGCAGATTTGTTGGTGCATTGGTTCCCAGATGGCACGACTGGTGAAGAACCCGCCTGCCAATGCAGGAGGTGTAACAGACTCGGGTTTGACCCCTGGGTTGGGAATATCCCCTGGAGGAGGAAATGGCAACCCACTCCAGTTTTCTTTCCTGGAGAATCCCATGGACAGAGGAGCCTGTCAGGCTACAGTACATGGGGTCAGCACAGAGTCAGACATGACTGAAGCAATAGNGGTTTGACCCCTGGGTTGGGAATATCCCCTGGAGGAGGAAATGGCAACCCACTCCAGTTTTCTTTCCTGGAGAATCCCATGGACAGAGGAGCCTGTCAGGCTACAGTACATGGGGTCAGCACAGAGTCAGACATGACTGAAGCAATAGGGTCGGTCTAGTCTAAATTTCTAGACTACAATTTAGGTTAAATACTGAGTTTATTTGTATAATTTTTACATACAGTTTTCTACCCTTTGATAGCTGAGTACCATTGTTTTACATATGCTATGCACAGAATTCACACTATTTATGGAAAATCTCCCAAGAAAATTTTGTATCTAAGTGCAAGCTGGTTAGCGTTAACACAACTATAGGAATCTAATCTGGTGTGATCATTTATCCTTAGATCTCCTGTTGTGTTCAAAATGCTATACATACAATGAAATAGATACTCAAACAGTAGAAAATATTTTCTACTAGATATCTTCTGTGGGACATGGTTGTTTGAGATGTTAAGGTAAACAGTATTTTCAAAACAAATCTAAATTCTAAAGGCATCCAAGATTGTGTCCTATCTAGGTCTACAAAGAAAGAGGTTGGAAAAAAGCACAACTCAGTTGTCTGTCCATGAAAAATTAATCAGTAGTGGTGAAGAAAAGTTTTTATTGACATAGAAGATGTTTACAATGTACTGCAAAGTGAAAAAAGCAAGTTACAGAAGAGAATCTGCATTTTTTAAGGAAGAAGTATATAGAAAGGAGATATAGCAAAATGTAAAAATGTAATTATTTCTGAATAATAAAATTATAAGTACTTTTATTTCCCAACTTTTATTTGTATTTTTAAAAATTTTTAAACAATGAGCACATATTTCTTATTTGATATTTTATGTATGAAGTTTAAAAACACCAATAGATAGTAATAGCTTGATGTTCACTTTGAATGAGGTTTAGACCAATGAGTAAGATTTATTGAACCGAGCTGCACCCAGAAATGCCTAGTAGGGAGAATCTAGAGGTGGTGACTCTTCCTTGCAGAAAAGTGTGGGAACAGCGACCAATTAAATAACAAAGTCCATGCCCTCACAGTGCTTGCACCGGAGTGAGAAGAAAATGATGAGTGAGAAGAAATGATTAATAAACAGAAACTTCATTAAAATAGAGGCAGGAGGCCAGAAGTGGGAGGTCTCACACAGAGCTCAACAGGAAGAAGAAAGACTTCTTTTTGCCTGGCAAGTTCTTGGCCAATGAGAGACTCACAATTCAATCAATGAAAAGGCATTATACTTCAAACTCCAATGGACTATTTGCTATAGCTCCCCCTAACTTCGTTTGAAAATTAAAGTTGCTCATTTCTGTCTGACTCTTTGAAGACCCCATGGACTATACAGTCCAATAGAATTCTCCAGGCTAAAATACTGGATTGGGTAGCCTTTCCCTTCTCCAGGGGATCATCCTGGATCCTTTACCATCTGAGCCACCAGGGGAGCACCCTAACCTCCTTTTTCTCTCTATAAAAGAGTTCTCCTCTCCTTGTAGTGGGGGACTTGCATGGGCTTTACATTTAGCTTGCCCTGGTTACAGACCCTGAATTGCAATTCTTTACTGATCTCAAATAAACCTATTTTTGCTGGAAAAATAACTGGCAGTCATTTTGAGGTCAACATTTGATGTCTTCAATTTGAGGTCTTCATTTACAATTCTGTAAATGAAGAGCTTTAATATAATGTCATTGGTTATATGAGAGAAGCACACACGTGGAGAGCTGTGGGAATATGGCCAGAGGCTTTCATTCTGGGATTTGGGGGAAATCTTCCTGGAGGACAGTGTCATGCAGTGTCCAGTTAGCTCAATCTCCTCAGAAGTTAAGTGCCTGGTCCAAGATCATACAGCCTTGTAGGGGCCAAATCTGAAGTCAGACCTTGTTATCCGACATCTAGAAGAAGAAGAAAGTAAAAGTCGCTCAGTCCTATCTGACTCTTTGCCACCCAATGGACTATACAGTCCATGGAACTCTCCAGGTCAGAATACTAGAGCGGATAGCCTTTCCTTTCTCCAGGGGATTTTCCCAACCCAGGGATCGAACCCAGGTCTCCCGCATTGCAGGTGGATTCTTTTCCAGCTGAGCTACTAGGGAAACCCAACAATACTGGAGTGGGTAGCCTATTCCTTCTCCAGGGGATCTTCTCNCCTTTCTCCAGGGGATTTTCCCAACCCAGGGATCGAACCCAGGTCTCCCGCATTGCAGGTGGATTCTTTTCCAGCTGAGCTACTAGGGAAACCCAACAATACTGGAGTGGGTAGCCTATTCCTTCTCCAGGGGATCTTCTCAGCCCAGGAATTGAACCATGGTTTCCTGCATTACAGGCAGATTCTTGACCAACTGAGTATCAGGGAAGCCCATCTGACACCTAATTCTCCACCAATATTGACTTTGACAAGTTGGAACAAAAGGTCTGAAAAGGATGCGGAAAACATCCCCTTTTCCAGAATATCCCTTTCCTATAATCCACAACACACTTGAAATAAACCACTAAGGTGTCAGCCTGTAGATATTATTAGTGAAGGCAGTTTGACCTGGCACAAAAGTTGTCAGATTAATGGCATTAGAAAATTTGCAAATCAAATGGTTCATTACTTATGATACTATACTTGCAAATAGGATTATGTTGATTATGCACTATAAATAGCATTTTAAAGAGACTCCTTCAAGACAGGCTAAAATCTTGCTAGTCAGGCTTTTAAAGTAAGGATCATTGAACTGCTAAACAGATGAAGCCCTGGGGTCAGAGATTAGCAGCCCAGTGTGGTTTTGGAAAGCCAGGATTCTGCTCATGATTTCATGTTGTGACATCTTTTCACCAAAAGATGAAACAGAGGAGAGCAATTGATGAGGGAACCATCACAAGGGCGTCCCCTCATTTCAGAAAAGAGTCAGTGCTACAGCCTGAGTCAGCCTTACTGCACTGAGCCACTGCCCAGGCCGAGACAACTGAATCCCCAGGGGAGAGAGGGCTGGGTGAGAGTGAGCTCAGTTGCCACACCTGTCAGCTTCACAGCACTGAATAAACTTGACTCGTATAATATTTTGCCCTCCTTTCTCAAGAAATCCAGCCAGTCTTACATTGTCCCTTTTCCAAAGTATAGTAATCACAAGTATGGTAAATACTCAAGGAAGATGGCATTAGCTCACCTAAGTCCAAACTGAGTCGCTGAGGGCTACACAAGTGCCTGTGTGCTAAGTCACTTCAGTTGTGTCCAGCTCTTTGCGGCCCTATGGACTGTCACCTGCCAGACTACTCTGTCCATGGGATTCTCCAGGCAAAAATTTTGGAGTGGGTTGCCATGCCCTCCTCCAGGGGATCTTCTCCATCCAGGGATCGAACCTGCATCTCTTAAATCTCCTGCATTGGTGGAAGGTTCTTTACCACTAGCACCACCTGGGAAGCCCAAATCCAAACTGGCTCTATGTAAAAAATTCCCAGCTTGCTGCATCCATTCACTTATTCCATTCTACTTGAAGGTTAGGCTGGGAAGATCTCCCCTATTAGTGAGATTATATTTTGTAATTTATTTTTATGCCACGGCCCCTAAGCGTTTCTTTGTATAACATCAATACAGTAAAGTCTAAATAAATTAAGCATTTGGAAAAGACTACATTATATCAAAATCAGATTTAAAATATTCTGTTCCTTTTAAATATAGAAATAAGTACATCAATAATAATGTTTTCCCATACAAAATGTTTCCCCATATAAAATTCCTGGAAAAGTTGTTTTAAAATATAAAGAAGGGACATTTAAATCTACATTTCATGTGTGAAGAACCAGGGCTGCTTATTTTCTTAAGCAAGCTAAACATGTCCCCTGAAATTCTCTAGGTCCTATTAATGCGCTTTGAGAAGTCACTCTTCATAAGTAACCAGAGGTAAATGTAATCCTCTCTGTCTGAATTTTTATAAATTCTAAGTCGATATAATCCTATTTCACTGTAAGTCTTTTCCCCTCCATATAAATGTGCCTATACCTTCCCACCCCCATCCCTACCTCTCCAAATCCACTTAATAGAGATGGAAAATGTATTCTGTTATTAATGAAGGTTTACATCCTCTTGAGTTTTTCATTCTCAGTTATCTCCATTTACTGGAGAACTCATTCAAGTAGAGTCATATCCTTTCAAAATAAACTCAAAATGGCTTAAAGACTTACTTAGAGTAAATGTGATACCATAAACTCCTAAGAGAGAACATAGGCAAGATATTCTCTGACATAAATTGTAGCAATGTTTCCTTAGATCAGTCTCCCAAGGCCATAGAAATAAAAGCAAAAATAAACAAATGGGACCTAATCAAACATAAGCTTTTGCACAACGGAAGAAGCTCTCAACAAAATGAAAAGACACCTACAGACTGGCAGAAAATATCTGCAAACAGTGCCACCAACACGGAGTTAGTTTCCAAAATGTATAAACAGTTCATGCAGTGCAACATCAAAACAACAGTCCAATAAAAAAAAAAAAAGTGGAAGATCTAAATAAACATTGCTCCAGAGAAGACATACAGATGGCTGAAAGACACGTGAAAAGATGCTCAACATCACTAATTATTAGAGAAATGCAAATCAAAACTACAATGAGTTAACACCTCACACTGGTCAGAATGGTAAATGTTGGAGAAGATGTGGAGAAAATGGAACCCTACTGTACTGTCGACTGGAATATAAACTGGGGCAATCACTATGGAAAACAGTATAGGGTTTACTTAAAAACCTAAAAATAGGGTTGCCGCTTGATCCATCAGTCCCACTCCTGGGCATATATCTAGAGAAAACTCCAATTCAGAAAGATACGTGCACTCCCCTATGTTCATAGCTGCCCTACTTACGATAACCAGGAGGTGGAGGCAACTTAAATGTCTATCAACAGACAAATAGATAAAGAAGATTTGGTACATGTATACAATGGAGTATTACTCAGCCATAAAAAAGAATGAAATATCATTTGCAGCAACATGGATGGCCCTACTGATTATCATACCAAGAAATTCAAAAGCAAATATCATATGATATCACTTATATGAGGAATCTAAACTATGATACAAATGAAGTTATTTACAAAACAGAAACAGACTCACAGACATAGAAAACAAATTTATGGTTACCAAAGGGGAAAGGGCATGGGGAGGGATAAATTTGGAGTTTGGGATTAGCAGATACAAACTATTCTATAAAAGTGATAAACAAAAAGGCCCTACAGTATAGCACAGGGAACTATATTTAATATCTTGTAATAAACAGTGGAAAAGAATATGAAAAAAAAATATATGGAGGTATACACAGAGTATACATACATATACATATACAAACTGAATCACTTTGCTGTATACCAGAAACTAAAACAACTAAACTAACGTTCCTAACTGGAGAAGGAAATGGCAACCCACTCCAGTGTTCTTGCCTGGAGAACCCCAGGGATGGGGGAGCCTGGTGGGCTGTCGTCTATGGGGTCGCACAGGGTTGGACACGACTGAAGCGACTTAGTAGTAGTAGTAGTAGTAAACTAGCTATATTTCAATTATTAAAAAAAAAAATCAGACAAANCAGTGTTCTTGCCTGGAGAACCCCAGGGATGGGGGAGCCTGGTGGGCTGTCGTCTATGGGGTCGCACAGGGTTGGACACGACTGAAGCGACTTAGTAGTAGTAGTAGTAGTAAACTAGCTATATTTCAATTATTAAAAAAAAAAATCAGACAAATCTTCACCTGTCTTCAATTTGCTAAGTGTGTGTTTGGGCAGCTTCCTTGAAATTGCCTAGCATTATGTACCTTATATGAAGGTGTAGCTGTCAGATCTACTTAAGACTTATACCTGCAATTTCTAAAGACACTTATGTATCAAACTGAGGACAAGTTAATTATACCTTCTATTCTCAGTTAAGTGTCTGTACACAAAAGTGTGGTTATTTTGAGGTTATTTTGAGCTTAAGGAAGCTGAATGTCTTCATTTGCTCAATGGACAGAAGACAGTAACCAACTATTCTCACAACTGTTGGAAACAAGGCTAGGAATGTAAATTGTCATGTGAGGAATTGCAGGTAATTATGTAGAAATGTCCCATGGGAAAAATACACTGGAACCGTCTACCCAGCGACAGTTTGGCATCTCCATGACTAGGAAGAGTTTTAAAATATCACAAAAACCCATTAATCAAGATGGTTAGTTAGAAACCAGACTGGCAACAAGGAGAACAAGATAGACTTTTAGTTTTCTCTCCTTTTTAGAGAAGTATAATTAAGGCCTGTTTATGTTACTATATACACATCTAGAACTTGCATGAAATATCCTGTTTACAAAAACAGGAATGAGCCATCCTTATTTGCAGAACACTGAACCAAACCCAGATATAATTTTTTTCTTCACTAAAGCAAAAGTTTTAAACAAGACATTTACTAAAGCAGACTGATCCACAATGGTACTCATTTAAAATTTTTGATTCCGATATCAGCATCTTCTGAATTCAACCTAAACTGAGCTAATATTTAAATGTATGTGAAACTCGTGTGTTACTTACAGATTCTTTATATTATGTATGATGTCTTTACATGATCTGGACACTATCTTAAATGATATATCTAGCATGGCTAAAGATAAAATTTGTTTTATAAATACACAGGATAGGGCCTCCCTGGTGACTCAGTGGTGAGGAATCTGCCTGCCAATGCAGGAGATGCGGGTTCCATCCCTGGTCTGGGAAGATCCCACATGCTGCGGAGCGACTAAACCCCTATACCACAACTACTGAGCCTGTGCTCTATAACAAGAGAATCCAACTCAAGGAGAAGCCCGGACACTGCAACTAGAGACTACCCTCACTTGCCGCAACTAGAGAAGAGCCCACGTAGCAATGAAGACCCAACACAGCCGAAAGTAAATAAATATTTTTTTAAACATGTAAGATACTTAATACATTCAAACCCATGTTAAACTAACCATCATGGTCTAGTGATCCTAGAAGTCTAAGGATAAATTATAGGTCAACTGATCTAGAGATTTATAATGGTTAGCCCCCAATTCTTGGCACTAGTTGTAAAGAATCCGCCTGCCAATGCAGGAGATACAGGAAACAAGGGTTCGATCCCTGGGTTGGGAAGATCCCCTGGAGAAGGAAATGATAACCCACTCCAGTACTCTTGCCTGGAAAATTCCACAGATAGAGGAGCCTGGTGGGCTACAGTCCATGCAGCTGCAAAAGAGTTGGGCATGACTGAGCACTTACACACAGAGCCCCAGCTCGGCATCTGCCTTCCTTATTGTGGTTTAAGTTATTGTATTAGAGATGCTCATCTCCCCCAACCACTTTCCCATAAAGAAAACCTGACTCACTCCCAACCCTAGCTGCCAGAGTTGTCCATTGCAAACTCTCCCTGAAGCACAGCTGGTTGGACCAGTCCAAAGCATACCCCCAAGGCACAAAGGTGCTCCAGGGCCAGACTGAGCCACCAAACCCTCCCTCTCTCACCACTTTTGATCTAAGCAACACAGCAGCCAAGTTAGAGGGTAGCTGAAACACATTGACGATGGAGCACGGATATCACTGTCCACACATTGCTGCTGCTGAAGGCCCTGGGCAACCCTGGCGCCTGAGTTCTGGGGACATAATTTTCTTTCTTTTTAAAATAACTACTTATTTACATGTTTGCTTTGGCTGTGTTGGGTCTTTGTTGCTGCACAGGTTTTTCTCTAGTTGCAGCCAGTGGGGTCTACTCTAGCTGCAGTGCACACGCTTCTTGTTGCGCTTCCTTCTCTTGTTGGAACCACGTGGGCTGTAGGGCACCCAGGCTTCAGTCATTTTGGCGTGTGGACTCAGTAGTTGCAGCTTCCAGGCTCAGAGCACAGGCTCAGTAGTCAAGGTACATGGGCTTGGTTGCTTCATATGTGGGATCTTCCCAGACTAGGGATCAAACCCATGTCTTCTGCATTGGCAAGTGGATTCTTTACCACTGAGTCACCAGGGCTGCCCACAGTTTTCTTTCCATTTCCAAGAAAGTTGTGGGTTTCTAGTAAACACTTACCTCAGGTACTGTAAAATAGTTTGTGTCCCTCACCTTTCAGGTGCTCTCTCGGCTCCCTTGCTTTCTCACATCTCTCCCTATGCCCTTGGGTGGTCGAATCAGAGGAAGGATCCCCATCCTGTTTCAGAAGTAAGGAAAACACCAGAGCCACAGAAGCAGTGTCTGATCACACATGTAAACAGTGAGGCCTCCTAAATGGAGACAAGCCATGAAACGAGATGTGGGAGGCTTTAGAACCAAGCGTGGGAGCCATGGCAGTACTTTGGAAGCCTGTTATTCTACGGTGCCATCTGCACGATGTGGGGCAGGCTTGATGGCTTAAAGAGGCACTTCTCACACTTATATGAGCACAGTAATCACCCAGGGATCATGGTAAAGTGCAGGTTATGATTCAGTAAGTCTAGAGGAGAGTCTGTGTTTCTAACAAGCTCCCACGTGATGTCAAAATGTGCCTAGGGATCACATATAAGTAACACAGGTGTAAAAAGAACTGAGCAGGACTGAATCATGTAGCAACAGTAAAATAAACGGTAAATAACAATAAGCAATAAAATAGCAACAATACAACATAAATAAGTAAAAGGAAATAACCATAAACAACAATAAAAGGATTCCCATATCATCAAATGGTGACAGCAAATAATGAGATCTCAAGATGATGGGACTTTTGGACCCATAGACTCTCCATACTCTACACATAGCATGTGTGACTTTTGATATAGTGTTGGTCACTCCTTAGGCTGAACTAGAAGCCAGTTGTGCAATTGTTGATAGAGACTGGACTCAGTGTATTCCATGAGATAGGAAAGCAAGGATGAGAGTGTAGTGCTTGGCGCTGGGCTGTTGTTGCTGTTCAGTCACTGTGTGTCTGACTCTGCGACCCCATGGATTGCAGCATGCCAGGCTTCCCTGTCCATCACCACTCCCTGAGTTTGCTCAAACTCATGTCCATTAAGTCGGTGATGCTCTCCAGCCATCTCATCATCTGTCATCCCCTTCTCCTCTTGCCCTTAGTCTTTCCCAGCATCAGGGTCTTTTCCAATGAGTCGGCTCTTCCTATCAGGTGGCCAAAGTATAGGAGCTTCAGCACCAATCCTTCCAATGAATATTCAAGGTTGATTTCCTTTAGGATTGTCTGGTTTGATCACTTTGCTGTCCAAGGGACTCTCAAGCATCTTCTCAAGCACTACAGTTCAAAACCATCAATTCTTCGGTGCTCAGCCTTCTTTATGGTCCAATTCTCACGTCTCTATGTGACTACTGGAAAACCATAGCTTTGATTATACAAACCTTTGTCGCAAAGTGATGTCTCTGCTTTTTAATGTGCTGTCTAGGGTTGTCATAACTTTTCTTCCAAGGAGCAAGTGTCTTTTAATTTCATGGCTGCAGTCATTGTCCGCATCAATCTGGGATCCCAAGAATATGAAATCTGACACTGTTTCCACTTTTCCCCCATCTATTTGCCATGAAGTGACAGGACCAGATGCCATGATCGTCGTTTTTGAATGCTGAGTTTTAAACCAGCTTTTTCACTCTCCTCTTTGACCTTCATCAAGAGGCTCTTCAATTCCTCTTGACTTTCTGCCATTAGGGTGATGTCATCTGCATATCTGAGGTTGTTGATATTTTTCCTGGCATTCTTGATTCTAGTTTATGTTTCATCCAGCCCAGCACTTTGCATGACGTACTCTGCATATTAGTTAAATAAGCAGCCTTTCACTGAGCACTGTGCACAGAAGGCAAATACAGGCCCTTCTGAATATATGGCTGCTATGTGAAAATTAAACTTGGGTTATACTAAATCTATGCTTTCTATTTAAGAAATAAGTTGCAAAGTGTCCTTTACTCTCCCTTTTCTGCTGACCATAACTAGCTACTCGTAACAGAGATTCCTCTTTCTGTCATTAGTCCACCTGGTTACATTATTGAAAGAGAAGACAGAGCCCATTGGTACTGGCCAGTGGAACTCTGTGGTGCAAAGGGCAGCTCAGGACTGGAAAGTTGATTTCTTGCTACTCAAAGTCCTTCTGTTGTGTGTTGCTGAGAAGGAAGGGGAGATGAGTTTGGTTCCAACTCAGTCCTTGACCATGGAATATATTAGTGCAGACTTTAAGTCTGGGAAGCCTTCTTTTTATTTAAAACACACTGTTGGAGGGGACAGTGCTTTTAGCCATGCAAATATTATGAAGCTCCCAATTTAGTTATGGTTCAGTTAACCTAAAGTAAACTGAAAAGCCAGCCGGGGGAGCTCTGTGCTTTACTGGGAGAATGCCATATGATGAATTTCCTCTTCCAAAGTGCACTCTGTGTTGCCTTCTTTAGTGATTTCTCAGTTAATTGTCAGCTTTAACCCTTTTTCAGCTGCTCAGTTAAGTAAGCTTCCGATTCAAGAGGGTAAACTGTCTTTATATTTTTATACCCTTCACATCTACCTGCCTCCAGAGGATGGTAAATAGATAAAATTATTTTTTAAATATGACTATAAAATAATGAGACAATTTTTAAAATAAAAAAGNCTCTTCTTAATATCTTCTGCTTCTGTTAGGTCCAGACCATTTCTGTCCTTTATCGAGCCCATCTTTGCATGAAATGTTCCCTTGGTATCTCTAATTTTCTTGAAGAGATCTCTAGTCTTTCCCATTCTGTTGTTTTCCTCTATTTCTTTGCATTGATCGCTGAAGAAGGCTTTCTTATCTCTTCTTGCTATTCTTTGGAACTCTACATTCAGATGCTTATATCTTTCCTTTTCTCCTTTGCTTTTTGCCTCTCTTTTTTTCACAGCTATTTGTAAGGCCTCCCCAGGCAGCCATTTTGCTTTTTTGCATTTCTTTTCCTTGGGGATGGTCTTGATCCCTGTCTCCTGTACAATGTCACGAAGCTCATTAGCCAAGGAAAAGTAAACAACAAAGATGCAAGTAGCATGATGGTTCTGGGAAGAAACTTTGAAGACCATCATGTAGTTTTCCATGGGCACTTTTCCTTCTGCCTGGTCACGGCATGGGAACAATATGAAACACAGACCCTGGGTGACCCACAATAGATACACAGAGTGAGCCAGAAATTACAAATGGTTGTTTTAAGTCACTGAGATTTAGGGAATGTTTGTTATTGCAGCTTGACTTCGCCTATTCTGGCTGATACCATGCAATGGAACACTAAACAGTTCATGAAGAATCACAGAGTATGAAAATATTCGATTATAGGAAAATATGCAGATAATATATTAAGTAAAATATTAATTTTAGCAGACTTTTGTTCGATCATTGCAAAATACATATTAAATAGGGATTCCTCCTGGGGTAGATTGGATCTTCAGAATGTGAAGTTGGAAAATGTCCCATTAAAATAGTGCCTTTGTGGGTGGAGACTAAAAGGTGACCTTTGCACTCAGCTGCCTCTTCGGGAACACTTAGATTTGGATCTCCAAGGCAAATATTCCTTTTCCTTAGGAAAAACAAATCATGCCCTCTCTCTGGGATCAGGAGAGGGCACTGGACCTCTCCTCCAAGGTGTGGTGGAGCTGATGATCCTTAGTATTGGGGAATGAGCCCACAGAGGGGTCATCTGGGGACCAGACAGGAACCATTCTGGCCGCGGCCTCTGAACCCAGACCTCAGGCTGAGACTCTANAGAGAGTGGCACTTACCTTTGCAGTCTCTATCCTCCAAATCCATAACTCAACCGATTCATGAGGAAAAATGTCAGATAAATCCTAACTGAGGAACATTCTATGAAATACTTGACCAGGACTCGTTAACATCATCAAAACTAAGGAAAGTCTGAGAAACAGATGCAGCCAAGGGGAGCTTAAGGAGACCTATCTCTGGATGCAATCCTGAAATGGAGAGGGGTCATTAGGGAAACACTCAGAAAGTCTGAATAAAGTATACACTTTAGTTTAAAATGCTGTATAAACAATGATTCATAAACTGTAACAAATGTACCGTACTAATCTAAGATATAATAGGAGAAATAGAGTGTGGGCTAGTATATGGGAGTTTTCTGTACCACCTTCACAATTTCTCTGTAAATCTAAACCTGTTCTATAGTGAAAAGTTTTGCTTTCTTTTCTAAAAAGAGCATGCTGGCTGCTGTATGCAAATTATACTCTAGGGCATGAAAGTGGAACCAGGTTTTAATATCCCCTATGTTCTTGGAAACCAGCTTTCTCTGTATTTTAAAAAGAAATTGCAGCTATAAGACAGAAGAGTTCATACTCGGATTTCCAATTCAAATTCAAGACTACAGAGCTTTTACATAATCTTCTCTACCTTAGGCTAATTGGGGCATTGTTCCCTACAGAACTAGGCAAAGCCTTCTGAATCCTGATATTTGTGGAGCCCCCATAAGAAGTGACAGCTCTGTGCCTAAGCACTCTAGATGAATCCTGACTCATCTCAGTAACCTGACCCATATCAAGTTCTTAATTTCTTTGAAAATGAGTGGATAACCAAGAATTATGAATCATCTAAGGAATGCCTTCAACATGAAAGAAAGGGACCAAGACAAATAGGGGAAAATGTGTAACAGTTGAAGGGATATATAATTTGAGAAACAAGAGAGAACTTAGAGTGAAAAATAATTACTATCCTTAGAGACATTTGAGAAGATTTTACATCATTAAAACTCAACTATGAAAGAAGAAAGGAGAAAAATGAAAAAGTTCTTAGATAAGACTGCTAAATAAAGAGTTAAGTAAAAGAGTTCAAAAATAAAATTAGAGTTAACTCCCAAAAAGAAATACACACACACAAAAAAAAACAGACAGAAAATAGATAACATCTCTAGTTATTAGTCTAGGAGACATGACGTCAGACAAACAGAGGCCAAAAAGAAAAGAGAGAAAATAGAGGGGAAGAAATGATCAAATTAAAAATGTAAGAGAACTTCTCAGACCTGAAGAAAAGAGGTACTCATATTTCAAGGATCTACCGAGTGCCTAGCACAACAAAATAAAAAACATTCACAACAAATTGTGAAATCTCAGAACACTGAGTTTAAAGAGAAGATCTGGAAATTTCCCAGAGAGAAGCTTCTAGAGGTCATGTACAAAGGAAAAAAAAAAATCACACTGGCCTCAGAATTCCTCATTAAGTTAGAAGATAATGGAAAAAGATCTCAAAAATTTTGACAAAAAATAATTTTCACTGATCACTGAAGATCTAGGCAAACTATCAATCAAATGGAAAGCTAGAATAAAATTTTAAACATACAAAGGCTTGGGAATTTCTATCCCATGGTACTTGTGCTCCAGAACAAAAATAAATAAAAGGGGAGCCAAGAAGGAGAAGGATGCACTGAGACCTCAAAAGGACCCAGAGATGCCTTAATAAACAAACACAGGGATAAGGATTGTAACTGGAATAGCAAGGAGGGTTGATCCTAGAACAAGTATTCAGTCAGTCAGGCATGTCCAACCCTTTGCAACGCCATGGACTGCAGCACGCTAGGCTTCCCTGTCCATCACCAACTCTCGGAGCCTGCTCAAACTCATGTTCATTGAGTCGGTGATGCCATCCAACTATCTCATCCTTTGTCCTCCCCTTCTCCTCCTGCCTTTAATCTTTCCCAGCATCAGGGTCTTTTCCCATGAAGCTGTTCATATCAGGTGACCGAAGTATTGGAGTTTCAGCTTCAGCATCAGTCCTTCCAATAAATATTCAGGACTGATTTCCCTTAGGATGGACTGGTTTGATCTCCTTGCTATCCAGGGGACTCTCAAGAGTCTTCTCCAACAACACAGTTCAAAAGTATCAATTCTTTGGCTCTCAGCTTTCTTTATAGTCCAACTCACATATCCATACATGACCACTGGAAAAACCGTAGCCTTGACCAGACAGACCTTTGTTGGCAAAGTAACGTCTCTGCTTTTTAATATGCTGCCTAGGGTGGTCATCATATCTTTTCTTCCAAGGAGCAAGCATCTTTTAATTTCATGGTGGGCAGTCACCATCTGCAGTGATTTTGGAGCCCAAAAAGATAAAGTCTGTCCCTGTTTCCATTGTTTCCCATCTATTTGCCATGAAGTGATAGGACCGGATGCCATGATCTTAGCTTTCTGAATGTTGAGTTTTAAGCCAAGTCTAGATAAAATGGACAGGCACTCCCTGCTCCCCTTGTATACAAAGGGAGAAGACCCGAAGTTTTAAGGTCCCCTGACCAAACAGATTCCTTATTCCACAGGTCCTGTGACCAGTGAACTTTAAACCTGCATATGAAACAAGTAACTCTGAGGTGGGAGTCGGGAGGGGTTCATTTGCACCATTGTGTGTCCTTAATCCTATATCCTAAGGGCCTCTTTTGAAAGGATACTAAACTGATGCAAAGTGATTTTGTCTATTCCAAGCTGTCATCTTTCCAGGCCTTGAACCTGGTCTGTTCTTTGCGGTCTCTCCTACACTACATGAGGCCTGGTCAACAGTTAATCCAACCCAGGGAAGAAATGAAGGGAAATCCCAGTAAGACAGCTGTGTAGCAGTCCTAAGAACAGGGAGTCCAGTTTTTAAGAGCAGGTGAAGAACTCTAGGAGAGAGGGACCTTGGGGAAAATGAGGATCCGTGGAATTAAATGTGATCTCTGAGAGTGTAGAATTGCTTACAGGATAATAAAGAATACTCCCTGAAAACAAAAAAGAGTGAGGAATATTACAAATAGCACATTAATTATAGGGAACATTTGTGTGCGTGTGTAGTCAGTTGTGTCTGACTCTTTGCAACCCCATGGACTGTAGCCTGCCAGGCTCCTCTGTCCATGGCATTCTCCAGGCAAAAATACTGCAGCGGGTTGCCATTTCCTTCTCCAAAGGATCTTCCTGACGAAAGAATCGAACCCTTCNGTCTGACTCTTTGCAACCCCATGGACTGTAGCCTGCCAGGCTCCTCTGTCCATGGCATTCTCCAGGCAAAAATACTGCAGCGGGTTGCCATTTCCTTCTCCAAAGGATCTTCCTGACGAAAGAATCGAACCCTTCTTTCCTGGGTCTCCTGTATTGGCAGGCGGATTCTTCACCACTAGCGTCAAGACCAGGCACTATTCTAAACACTTTACTTTTATTAGCTTTCTAATGTTCTTAACAATTCAGACACGGGCACTATTATTATTCCCATTTTAGAAATGTTAGAACTGAGGCAAAGATTAAAAAGAACTTGGCTAACGCCCATAGTTAGTTAATGACAAAGCCAGCATCAAACTGTGGCAGACTGGCTCCAGCCCCTGAGCTCTTGAAATAACTGCCTGAGATCAGAAGCACAATCATCATGTCTGACCCAGTTGTGCTGTGAACAACATTTACCTAAATAAGACACTGAAAGCACTGTTTATTGATTTTCATCTTTTGGTATTAAGTGCAGCATAACCCTAAACACGTCACCAGGTAACAATGTAAAATGAAAGTACAAGTGGCAAAGTCAGGAAATGGAAAAGTAGGTCAGAAAAGATGAGGAAAGAGGGGTGCTCTTTCCTCACCATACAGAATAGGGGATTGAGAGCTACCATCTGTAACTGCATTAGTTTCTCATCTCTCCTGAAACTGTAATGTCAGGGGAGACCTCATCTAGCTTGTTCATTGCTGTGCTCCCAGCCCCAACAAGAGTACAAGGCACATATCAGACATCCAGTAGCTATTTCTGGAATAACAGATGGAGGAAAGACAGACAGAATGAGAGAAAGAGAGAAAGAAGGGAGAAATGATGGGGAGGGAGTGAAGTTTACTTGACAATAATTTATTTAAATTTATAAAAGTAACTGATACAGGAAATTAAAATCATGATATAATTTTATTGGGAGGGGCTGGTGTGCTATTGAAAGTCATCTAAATCCTTAACAGAAAGTCAATAAACTGTATTTGATAACTTAGGAAACAGTGATCTAGCATATTATTAAGAGAGATGTAGATAAAAAGCACTAAAAATAAGAAAATGTGTGTGTTAAAAATAGCTGGTTTTAGATGGAGGGTGGGAACAAGACACTCTTGATATCATTATAAGTCCATCCATATTTTTTTGTCTCTGTGCAGGTAATTATTCTGATTTAAAACAAAATTTAGCAACAAATATAGCCACAATATTTGGGACTCTTCAAGTCACTTTTCATATTAGTTTGACTTTGATAAATCAATACTATGAAGTGTTTCAAGTAATTTTAAAAAGATGTAGCTCTCTGCCTATCCAAAATCAACCCTATAGCCCTCCACTTTGGTAACATTTCCATATCAATTAACCTCTCTCTCATCTTCAACCATATTCTTTTCTCGTGACTTGTTTTTTCAACTCATGAAACAACATTTTAACAACTCTCTCGCCACACGCCTTTCCCTTCACCTATGCCTCTATCTGTGACTCTTCTCCTTCCAAGCTGAGCTTGAATAGTTACGTCACTGTGTCTCCTTCCTTGCCTTCTAAAGGGCTCTGGTCAGCCCTTTGCCATCCGTGCTGATTTCCCCCTAAAGTTACTCCCATGAAAGTTGCCAGACCTTCTAGCTGTCAGACCCAGAGGACAGTTCGGGGCCCTTTGCCTTCTTGAGCTCTCTGGAGCTCTTGGTACCGCAGCTCCCAGTCTCCTTAATGGGACCCTCTAATGGGACCCTCTTCTGTTCACGTCCATTCTTCTGTTTCGTAGGTCCGGTGTTCTCTCCTCCAAACACTGTAATTGGCTTTTGGGCTCCACAGCCTCACATATGTAACATGGCAGCCAATTCTGTACCTCTCCCCATGACCTAGTCCTATGAACTGGTCAACTTACTGTCTTACCTGATCACTAATCTAAGTTTCATTTGCACATTTTGGCTCTAGAAGATAGGTTTGGAGGTGGCTATGCGCTGAAAGCTCTCTCTTCTTAAAACTACTCCCACTCATAACGCCTCCTGATAGATGAATATATGCAATTGATTTGATGACAGGAACCTAACTTTGAACCCCAATTAAGTGAAATGTCATTGCCCTCCAAAAATCCTGTTCTCATTTATAAACTTGTTACCAAAATTGTGCTCAGGTATTATATTTTAAATTTCCCCATTAAAAATGTGTTTTCTCACCTGCTTTATATATTAAAAAAAAAAAAAGGAAAATTAAGCTGTATCAAGTGACCCAGCCCTGTGGTCACAGCTGAGAGCACCAAAGGCAGACCACCAGACCCAAGATGGGCTAGTCAAATTCCTCTCCTGGCATCGGTGCTCTAACAAGGTAAAGACTGAGTCTGGGGCAAGCTTAGATCAAGAGAAAAATGTGAAGTGAATCTGAGGTTGTCAAAAAGTTAAGAGCAGGATTCCAGAACCAAACTGCCAAGGTCCTTACTTTAGCTTCACACACTAACTGGGTGACTTGTGGAAGCTACATCAACTCTTTCTTAATTTATTTGACCTAACTTCATTGTATTTCTGCTTCAGGCTCTTCGTAAGTACTTATTAATAATGAGGATTATAGTTAGCATTTTAGGGGTTACAGTGAAGCTCTCCATCTTGGTGCTTCGAAGACGCATTTTAAGATAAAACCTGAGGGAAAATTCATCTTTAATAAATGAAATTATCCATCTGTGGAAATAACAGACCTTGGATCCTCTTCTGAGGAGCCAGTGTGGGTCTTAACATTTTTTGATGTCAAACGGGGATGTCACGTGCTCAGGCTGCTCTGCAGACAACTCTGGAGCTGGCAAAGAGTTAATAACAAAAGTAATCATAGCAAAGAATTCTTTTATGCCTGTTTTGCTCTCACCACAGCTATGAGATTGGCATTATTACCCCACTTTACAAATGATGCAACTGAAGTACAGAGAAATAAGTAACTTTCCCAAGGTCACAGAACTAGCAAGTGGTGGAACTGAAATGAGAACCCTGGATTTTTTGGTTCTGAAATCTCTACCGCTAAGTCTTAAGCAGCAGTCTGTCCCACAGGTCTATACATAGTATAAGGTTAATTCTCTCAAGGTTCAGAGCACATTGCCAAGGTGTGCTGTTTTGGAGACATGGGTCTCAGTCTTAATCTGGAGAGTCTTCCTGAAATAGAGAAAGTGAGAAAGGTAGTTAAGTTTAAACATGCTTTAATGGCCATAAGGAAGATCCCACAAGAATGTGACTAAGTCCATTCCTACTTCTAGACCAGTAATGCTGTGTGTACATGTGTGTGTGTGAGTGTGTGTATGTAGCATGTGCTCAGGCTATGGTAATAAGCAGAGTGGTAACTTTAAATTCAAGATCAGCTAATGTATTAGTTGGAATACTGGCTAAACTGATATAACAATGAAACCTTAAAATATAGTCACCTAAGAGAGGATTTCCCTCTCCCATAAAGTCCAGACATACATGGTGCAGATCCAGTAGGAATGCTTTGCTTGGCTCGGCTGTGCTGCGTCTGCCACCCTCTTAACATATGGCTTTCATTGCTGGGTTCACCATCTCTCAGACAGCAGAAATGAAGAAAGAAAGTGGAATGCATAGCCAGTTCTCTTAAAGGCAAGACCCAGTAGTGATGGACTTTAATTCTGCTCAGACTCTATTGGTCCACATGTCACATGACCATACCTGGGAGAAGGGAGGCTGAGAAATAGAGTTTTAGCAGAATGGATGGCTAAATGCCAAACTTAAAAGATCTTGGGAGATATTTCAGAATCTACCGCAATTATTACTTTATTTAATGGTCTTCTAATAATCACAGCAAGATCTACTTATCTAGTTAATTCTTCTTATGATTAATATTCGAGAAGAAAACATGTTGACTTTAAGACAAGTCAAAATGATGTAGCTGAATATAAGGTGTAGGGTTTTCATTTTTATTGGAGGACCTTGAAGTGTGGAGAGTATCTTTGGCTGCTTCTCTGCAATTCAATGATTTTCCTTCTTGTGCTTCGCTGGCTGCTGTTTCTCTCTGGCTCCACAGTTGCTGGCTCTTCTCTCTCCAGCCATGTGGATCCAGCTGGAGGGGAAAACAGCAGGCAGATCCAGGGGGAAACTTCAGAACCTTACAAGAGGTTTTGATTAAAGTTTGGAAGGAAGGATTCATTCCTTCACAGAAGACCTCTATTTTTTTTTTAATCCTTCTACTAATTTCTCATTGGATACTCCTTCATTCCTTAATTTTATGTCCATTTTTAGGGTGCTTGTTTCCTCTCTATGGTCATCTTCACGGTCTCAATCACCCAGTCTTTTGGCGTCTTTTTTTTCAGTTTCACATTCCTTCATCCATTCTTTCTGCTCATTTATTCATTCATTATACATTTTCCCACAGCTTTGGTTACCAGGATTAATTTTCTTAATACTCCCTTCCATTTCCTCATTTCATTACCCATAAAATGAACATTTCTAATCTACTGTGTAATCTTTTCTCTTCTTCACTACTTTGTTCCGCATCTCATTTGTTACATTTCCTCACTCCTCGTCCATTTTTTGGTCTCATTTTCCCATTACTTCACTCATTCATGTCACTTTTCTCTCATTTGCTTTTTCCTGCAATTAATTCTCATGTACCTTTTTGCTGTTTGCTCATTTTATACTTTCTTTCCCTGCAATCTTGAGCCTAAATTCCTTCTCCACCTATCTCTGCGTTCTACTATCCATTCTCTCAGCTTTTTATTCACACCATCTGTAGTAAAGCCATAAGGTGATGTCATAAATTATACTTTTTAAAAAAGAGTTAAGGCTGAGACTTATTTCTCAGCCAACTGTGGCACCCCCTCTTCCTCAGCCCTCTCCTTGCCCTTTGCTGCGTGAATCGTGTCCAGGCTGCCTCCCAAATGGATCACAATCTGTCCACCTACCCCGTCCCACTGCTGGTGCCTTCTGTTCCATATCAGCTTTGGTTTTCTCCAAAGCAGACTCTGAAGCAAAGATTTGTATACACGTAGTTTGGTGGTGTTTCTTTGTTCAGTTTGGGCTTTGTTTTGTTTTGGTAGTGGGAAAGTGAGACAAGGGAGAAAGAAAATAGTAAAAGGTTTATTAATGAGCAGGTTACCCCTAGGGGTATCAGAGTTGAATCCCACAGAGGACACACCTCAGAATGTTCTCCTTGAGGGAGGAAGAGGCCAACTATGCTCCATGGCCCATCCTGAGTTGGTGAAGCTTGCTCCTGGGGCATTAGCTCTCCTGTGCTTCCATCTTGCCCCAGGAGCCTCCAACAGGCTCTCTGGAAAGAGTGCCCTTTGCTCTGCCCTCCCGGGGCCAGAGCTGTCGGCCTGCCCAGGATGGCCATCAGGGTGCCCTGAGGACCTGGCGAGGCCCTGGCAGCTTTGGCCACATCAGCCCATCAAAATTCCTCCCCCCCGTGCTCTCCCCACTCTCTCTTCCCTTCACCCATTCCTCCCTACACTTCCAACTGTGCCAGAAATGAGAAAAACCTGGCAGAACATTCGCCAGACTATTAGCAGTGGTTATTTTGAAGGAAGCTATGCAGGTGGAAATTATACAGGATTTGTAATGCTCTGTTATATATGTTCTTTTCATTAGGAAGAAAAAATATGTATATACGCTCCCCATCTCATTTTCTGCGTTCAGTATCTTTCGTATGTTTCCTGCTGTGTCAAATTCTGCATCCACGCATCCATATGAAACCACCTATGTGCTTCCTTTTCTGCCTTTTTCCACCTCTTACTGGATTCATTTTCTTTCTATCAGATCACTCATTTGTCACCTTGTCTGAGTTTTCTGTCTATCGAGCAGCTGTGTTTTCCAGTTTCCTGACTTACTCTCTTCTGTTTGGGATCAGGTCGCTCTCCTGTTGTCTCCAGTCTGTCACTGTTCCTCTGCTCTCGTGTAGAATTCAGGAACAGAGAGACAGCTTCTGAGAGCCCCACCCTGCCACGCTCCCTCTGCAGTCAAACCTCATTTTCTCTCTTCTCCAAGATCTATACCTGCAGCAGCCCCTGGAAATCAGAAAGCCAGTTCTGAGCAGGAGGCCCAAGGACAGCTGTTGATCCTGAAAACAGTTTTAATTTGTCTCTGTCTCATTAGCTTAATGCTGATTCCAGCGGCCCCCACCTCCACCCCAGGCTGCTGACCAAGCTTGGTGACTTTTTTTTCCACTCAGCCTGAGGCTTATCAAGTCCAGAGACAAAGCTGACAGTTCGGGCAACCTTTCTCTGGTGACCCTGGCCCTCTGTGTCTGCTCGCCAAGGACTTTCATTCATCTCTGGGCCTATAGTAATTAAAACAGAGAGGAGATCATCCCCATTGGCTGGCCTCTCTCTCTGAATCGACATGACAAGCAAAGTCGAGTATATAAATGCTTATAGGGCAGGAACCATCTCTGAGTGTAGGGTTTGCTTTGATGACTGAGCTGGGTGAATTGTCCACTGCCAGGTGCTGCTGTGAATAGGAAAAAGTGAAAGTTCCTCAGTCATGTCCAGCTCTTTACAACCCCATGGACTCTACATTCCATGGAATTCTCCAGGCCAGAATACTGGAGTATTTCCCTTCTCCAGTGCATCTTCCCAACCCAGGAATCAAACCTATGTTTCCTGCATTGCAGACCAGAGGCAAATCATCACAAGGTACTTTTAAAATTGACCCCAGAAAGTGATTTATAACTAAGGAAGACTCAAAGCTTGAAGACATGTTTTTCTTCCTAGTAAATGTTTTATGTTGCCACATTTGAAATCAGAGGTTGTGTCTGGACTTGGTCAGGTTAAGAATCTATTCAGGCAGAGTGCAGTAGGTAAATCTCTGACTAGTAATCTCCATTTCTTGGTGTTTCATACACTGTGTCATGAACTTGACCTCATGTGTATTTACTGTATTTAATCTTAACGTCCTCAGAGAGTGAGCCGAGATGACCCTGGAAAACCTGCTGAGCTGGACATACATGGGTAGTTTTGCCTGGACTCTATTTGCCCGGTATTCTAGGTTCAAAGTGACCAGTTCTGGGTTTTAGGGAGGGACCCAGCTCCTGGATAGAGGTTGACAGGGCAACCCATTCCTGTTTAGACCACCTGATTAAGACGACAAGAGCCTGGAAGTCTTTATTTCCTCCGGCTCCTCCAGAGCTTTTAGCAGTCACTGTCCACTTCTTCCCTCCTAGGCACCTATTCCCCTCTTGCTGCCTCTAGGAGTCCCACTCTGGGAAGCATCTCAACCATCTGTCCATTCAAACAGTGTTCATCAGGTGCTCACCACACACCATGAAGTGGGCTTTAACCTGGAGAGGTGTATGTATGGGCTCCCACCTTACAGGGACTCACAGTGCAGAAGAGACTGACCAGACCAACAGGTGGGAAACCCAATCAAGGGAGGGAACTATGTTGTTTGGGATTCCAGAGCACAGTGCTGGGGGAATGGCAGGCCAAATGTACAAGTGTTCAAGGAAACTCCAGAGTCTTTTCCAGAGTCTTCTCCCATAGCAGGTGATTTTTTTTAATGATATAGCTCCCAGACAAGCTTCTAGCATCCTGAAGGCAGACGTGTGTGTGCTCTGCTCACCAGAACACCCCGAGGGCCTGGCAGGCACCTGGCCCAGCAGCTAGCATGCAGTGGGTTTTTATGTGTATTTGTGAATAAATCAACGTGGTGGCCTCTGAGTTGAGTCTTAACAGACAAAAAAAGGAGTTAAGTAGGTGGCAAAGGGGATGGCATATTTATTGATTATTTTGCTTTATTTAAATTATTTATGGATTTTAATAGTTAATATAGTCACATAGTTCAAAACCAAAGCACTATAAGACAGATAGAAGAAGACAGACAGACAGAAGACAGACACTATAAGACAGACAGAAGAAGGCTCACTTTCATCCTTACCTCCATTTATTCCTTTCCCTAACCCATCACACCCCTCTCCTGCCCACTGTGAGTTACCATTTTTATTGAGATTTATATATTATTGCAGTATATCTTGTGCAAATAAAACTATAAACAAATATTATCTTATTTTCTCCCCTTTCCTCACAAATGCTGGTATACTAAACTGTTCTGCTCTTTTTTTTTTTTTTTAACTCAACAATATATCCTGGAGATCTATCCTGACAGTACATTGAGAGAGATCTCGTTCTTCCTACAGCTGCACTGTACTCCATGGTATGCTGCTGCTGCTGCTGCTAAGTCGCTTCAGTCGTGTCCAACTCTGTGCAACCCCATAGATGGCAGCCCACCAGGCTCCCCCATCCCTGGGATTCTCCAGGCAAGACTCCATGGTACAGATGCACCTTATTGGAAAGGTCAGTGAAGCATCCACTTGTGAGAGGTACTGCTTCTCCTCCTCTCTTCCTCTCCCATCTGTGTGTCAAAATTTGCCCCTCCTCCCTGAACACTGATCTCCTCTAATTTCGTAAGCCAATTTTGCTGCCTAAATGAATAAGCCAGTTACATCTATGAATTCAAAAGATGGAGATTTGTTTATATGTATACTTTGCAAAACAGGCTTTGAGAGCAAATGTCCCATTTCAAAGACAGGTACGTGTGCGTGCTAAGTTGCGTGTCTGACTCTTTGCGACCCTATGACCATAGCCTGCCAGGCTGCTCTGTCCATGAGATTCTTCATGCAAGAATACTGGAGTGGGTTACAATGCCCTCCTCCAGAGGATCTTCCTGACCCAGGGATTGAACCTGTGTCTCTTATGTCTCCTGCATTGGCAGGCAGGTTCTTTACCACTAGTACCACCTGGAAAGCCCTATTCCAAAGACATTAACCACCCAAGGAAATAAGCAGTGGAGCCTCTTGGCACAGGGACTGTCATGTCTGCAGGTTGTCATCTTCTTAAAAGGATCTCGCCTTGTGCTGAAGACACAGCAGGGGCTCAGCTCGCTGGCCAAGAAGAATTGATTCCCACGACCTGTACTGCTGGTTTCTCAGGCTGCTGCTGAAAGATCATTTGAGGCAGCCCCGTGCACACCCTTTCCACCCACAGGTGTGACCCTGGCTGCTGTGAGGGTTGAGAGTGGGTGCTTTCTGTTCCATTCTACCCCAGTTGTTTCAGATTGTCAGAAGAACTGTACCAATATTCCCAAGTAAACCTGGCTTTCTCCCTTAACTAAAATCATTCTTAAAATTAAACCAGATGATTTTAAACATAATAGCATGTTCGATTTTCCCCTGCATTCCTTCCAGCCCAAGTGATGGGCTGCAGCCTATAAGATATGAAATCTGTGAGAAGGGAATAAGGCCAACATGTTTATGTTGGTGATTGCTGTTGACTTGGTTTTGCTCTTAGTATTCTCGGCAGTTCCCCTGCTTCGTGTGGTTGCTATTTTCAGCTATCTTTTATCTAGGGTTTCTCCTCTGTTAGCACTTTTTTTTTTTTTTTTTTTTCATTCTCACAGTTCAGGAGCTCAGGTATGCAGTTCTTTGTGTGGAAGGATGTGTGTGGGCTCTGTTTGTATGTGTGAAAAGACCAAACTTGGTTGGCTGCCAGTTTGTTTTGGGTGTTTGAATGATGATTGTGGGTTGTTGCAAAACCAATCTGTCTGCAGCCTCTGGATGAATACAGGAAACAGCCAGAATGAACACACTGGCTGTGGGACAGCTGCTCACTCACACCATTCACAAGTGGCTAGAAAGTGTCGATGCTGGCTGGGCCGGAGGACAGTGGGACAGTTAACTACTCTCCCCCATATCAGGGTGGGTTTTGCGCCCATGTATTCTCACTGGAGAAGGAATGAAGCATGGTGGGCAACAGCAAAAAACAATTGTTGTTTCAAATATTGATGATGGAAAAGCTCTTAAGGAGGAACTTTTGTTGTTCTTGATTGCCCGTTTAGTTATGAAAAATGAGACTCCCAAGCAAAATATAAAAGAAGAAATCAGAACAAAGTGCTACATTGCTTTGGAAAGAAAAGAGAAAAATAAGAAAGGTCATCCCAGGGATATCATGGTAGGGGGTGAGAGGGAGAGGAGGGCAGAGAAAGCCAAGGTCAGCAAGGCATCCTGGGAGTTGGGACGGCTGATGAATGGCTAACAGCCAATCGTGAGTTGTTTTCTGTACTGTAGTTCCTCTTTGTATTCCCTACCAAAGCCATCTGTAAAATCTGCTGCAAACACAGCCTTGTGTCAGTGGTACTATAGGGCCTGATGGCCAGAGGGGTGCCTTTCACTTGGGAGTTTTATGACCTATTTCAGGGAAGAAGGGCAAGGGGAGAGAAGTCAAGAGTGGTCTTCTTGTTTATGCTATTTGTTAAAAATTCCTTCCACTTAAAATATTTAATATGTTGAGGTACCATATTTTAGGATTGCATATCCTGAATTCCAACAAAAGTAAGAAATGAAACTTTTATGTATACATATAGCTAAACTTACTTTCTGTTTCTGTTTGGAGTTCTGTTCATCTCAGTCATTCAGTATATCCAGGGTAGCATCTGAGCTGGGGGTGGAGGATGAGACAAGAAAGGTGTATTTACTGCCAAGGTCTCACTTGGGTCATTCTACCTTCTGCCCTTGGAGAGACACCCAGTTTCCCTCTGACCTTTGGTCATCAGTCACGTGTGCTGAGGAGAGTTGTTCTGTAGTTCTGCCTACAAACCCCTCCAGGTCCAGCTCACTCTAAGCCCTCCAGTGTCCTCACAAGCTCAGGAAACCTTTTCTACTTCTGCAGCAGGATATCCTGTGGATCTGCTTAAGATCCTTTACCACCTTTGGGCCACTCTGGTTATGCAAACCAACCCATTTCTGCATCACGCTGAGGATGAGATTCTTCAGACCCATCTGTTAGAGTAGATACACCTGGGAATGAGGCCACAGACCTGCCCTGTTATCAGCTCCCTAAATCCATCTGGAAGTTTAATTTCTTCATCCTAGTGGGGAGAGAAACAAATCCCCAAGTCTCCTAGCTTAGGAAACCCTACATTCTAAGCACTCCCATTTTCTCCTCCAGTGGTGCAATTCTGTGTTTCTTCTTGGGAATCCACACCCTTACATTATCAGATGCTCTCTCAGACCTGCAGGGTCTAAACTTCTGAAATTCAAATAGGCTGCTTTTGAACTACTGGGCACTTCTTCCCTAAGGCAAAACTCAAGTGACAGTGTCACCGTTCCAACCATCAGTACCCGTCACTGGGAGTTAATTGAGAGTCACCTGGCAGGTTGCCTCTTGGAACACCTCAGTTCAAGGTCACAAAAGTTGTGCTTTCAAGACACCACAGGCTCAGATAGTGATGGGATGTATAGAGAGTATTTGAAATTCCGCCTATTACCGAGAATGAGGAAGAATTCTTTTTTAATTGAAGCAGAAAGAATTTGACTTCTTCTAAAGTAATCCCTTTTTTGAGCATTCTTTGAGTAATCAGATGTCTTCTATCTTATGAACTTTTATTCAAATCAGAAACTGAGGTTCATGAACTCCTTGAAATTACATGCAGAATTTTCTAGATGCATTTTTTTCTGATGTAAGCGTCCATGGGATTTTCTGAAAAACAGATTCTCCAAAGAATCTGTGACCCAGATAAGGTTAAGAACTGTAGCTATAAACGACAATCACAAATCTATTTCCCCTTGACTTTCATGAATCCCTTTTATTGAATTTTGAAGTTCACAAAATAAAGACCTACTCAAATGAAAAGGATTATTCTGTGCACTGAATTAAAGCCTTCAAAACCCAAACTTTATGTCGGATATCCCTCCCCACAGGTTCATTTATAATGGCATTTTATAGTTTGGAGGGAAAGCTAGATGTGACATCTGTCATCTCTTGGTCTCAAGGGCTAGACGCATATCTACTTCTCTTCACTGTTCAGGGTACATGCTTCCTGAGGCTAGACATCTCAGCTTCAGTCACAGTATGTGAGCAGCTGTGCTTCCCTGATTGAACCTCCATCATCCCCCTTAACACAGACCTTTGCAGAGTATAAAGCTCTTGGGTGTTCATTTTGTCATTTGACCTTTAACACAACTCTGTGGCAGTAATAAAGGCAGATATTCTTGACCCCACTGTATAGATGCAAAAGGGAAGCTTAGGATAAAGACTGGATACAGTCCTACTGGAGTTTATGCCAAACAAGGTGCCAATCACAATTCTTTCAAAAATTGCCTTTAATTAAAAAGCTATTACAAGGCAGTTTTTTACCATCTGTTTTGGACTTAATTGTCTTCTATCCAAAATTCGTATGTTGCGGTCCCTCCCACCTTCTTCTCCATACCTCAGAATGTGACCTCATTTTGAAATAGGGTTGTTATAGATGTAATTATTTAAGATGAGGTCATACCAGGGTAGCGTGGGTTCCTGATCCAAAATAACTAGTGTCCTCATAAGAAGGGGAAACTTGGACACAGACATGCCATGTAATGATGAGGGCAGAGATGAGAGCGATGCTTCTATAAGCCAAGGAACGACAAAATTGCCAGCAAACTAGCGGAAATTAGGCAAAGGCCGGAACAGATTTTCTCCTGAAACCCTCAGCAGGAATGAACCCTGCCAATACCTTGACCTTGGATTTCTAGCCCCAGAACTGTGAGACAATAAATTTCTCTTGTTTAAGCCAGCCAGTTTGAGGAAGTTTATTACAGCAACTCTAGTAAACTAATATATGCTCTATTTCACAACTTTTAAAAATTAAAGGAAAACATGAACCTTTATTTGGTATGAAATATTAAAACAACACAGAAATATGTTAAATAAGATATGAAATCCCCACTCACCAAACCAATACACCCACCCCCACCAATGTAACATGTTTATATTAGATAATCATCCTCATGGAACTCTTTCTATGCATTTATATACATATCCATAGAGACTCCTATAGGTATGTTGGGGGCTTTCCTAGTGGCTCAGACAGTAAAGGTTCTGCCTTTGAAGAAGATCCAGGTTTGATCCCTGGGTCAGAAAGATTCCCTGTTTAAGGAAATGGCAATCCACTCCAGTATTCTTGCCTGGGGAATTCCACGAACAGAGAAGCCTGGTGAACTACAGTCCACGGGGCCACAAAAAGTCAGACATGACTAAGTGACTAACATTTCACTTTTCATAGGTATTTTTAAACCCAGTTTTTCTGACTCTGAGTTTCCATTCCCTGTTATCTCTCTCTCAGACACCTAAAAATATTTTTGCGCTTCTACTGGTTGTTACAAGTAGTCTTTCTCTTCAACAGCTTGTTGAACTTCTATGTGTGTTAATATCCATTCTCAGAAAGAGGAAAAAACTTTAAAGAATCTCCCCAAGTCAAAGTATAAACATTGGAAAAGCTTTTAGAGATTGAAAGAAAAATGGATATACTTGCTTTGCCTTTCTCCCACAGCCAGGCATTGGGTAAAAAGTGGAATGCAAGTTTTGTGAGATGGTTTCCATTTAGCTCAGAGGGTAACCCACACTCCTACATATACACTGTGGAAGTTATTTACCCACAAAGATCTGGCTGGCACCCTCCAAGTTCCACCTATTAGAAATATACTTTTTCACACTATAAAGACAAGGTGCCATTCTCTCTTCCTATCAGCTCAGAAATTTCTGCTTTTCTTAAAAACAAAACAAAAAACATCCCTATCTCCAGATGGCCATTGTTGCAGAGAACATATGGTGCCTGGGAGAAGAGGGGGAACCTCGGACCCCCTGGTCTCTTCCAACAGATAGGCAGGTGAGGAGCATAGAATGCTCAATCTAAAGAGGGAGGGGAAGCTCAGGGTCTGTGAGGTGAAGTCACCAGTCACATCCTGCAGTATCAGGGTCTGTTCCCTCACCTGCTGCTCCTTCCACCTCACTGACCACAGTCCTTAGAATACTTTATTCCTTGAGCACAAAACAAATGAGGCATCCCTGCATAAGACCTGAGACTGAAAAATATTTCATTAACTTTGATGCCTACGGAAAATAAAGCAGAAGAGAGATGGGATCACAGAGCAGGAGGCTGAGGCAGAGAAGACCCTGGATGGAGTCCAAAAGGAATAAAAGAAGAGAAAAGAAAATACAGAGAAGTGATGGGGTTGGAAAGACAGGAGGAGGGAATGATCCAAAAGGGTGTGGACAGAAAGAATCTTGACCTATTTGGGTAACCAGGTTAAAAGATTGGTCCCTGTGATAGTTAACTTTATATGTCTCTTGGCTGGGCCATGATGTCTAGATATTTGGTCAAAAATTGTTCTAGATGTTGCTGTGAAAATGATTTTTGGATGAGGTTAACAAGATGGAAATGGCAACCCACTCCAGTGTTCTTGCCTGGAGAACCCCAAGGACGGGGGAGCCTGGTGGGCTGCCGTCTATGGGGTTGCACAGGGTCACACATGACTGAAGCGACTTAGCAGCAGCAGTAGTAGCAGCAACATGTAAATTTGGCTTCCCAGGTGACACTAGCAGTAAAGAACCCTCCTGCCAATGCAGATGTAAGAGAAGCAGGTTCAATCCTTGGGTTGGGAAGATTCCCTGGAGGGGGGCATGGCAACCCACTCCCGTATTCTTGCCTGGAGAATCCTTTGGATAGAGGAGCCTGGTGGGCTATGGTCCATAGGGTTGCAAAGAGTCAGATATGACTAAAGTGAGTTAGCAAATAACATGTAAATCAGTGGACTTTGAGTAAAGCAGATTGCTCTTTAGTGTGGGTAGGCCCCACTTAATCAGTTGAAGGTCTTAATAGCAAAAGACTGACCTTTTGCTTAGGAAACCCAAGCAAGGAAAAATTCTACCATAGACTGCTTTCAGACTCAAACTGCAGTTCTATTCTAGGTTTCCAGTTTACTGGCCTACTCCATAGACTTTAGACTTGTTAGCCTCCACAATTGTGTGAACCAATTCTTTAAAAATAAACATCTCCTCTCTCTTCTCTCATTCTCTCCCCCTCTCTCTCCCCTTTCCCTCCCCGCATCCCACAGCATTGACTCTGTTTCTCTGGAGAGCCTTAACACAGCCCCCAGCAATAACCCCCTCCATATATGCCCATGCCACTCCTGACATCTGAAGAAGGGCTATTCCTCCTCTTGAATCTGAGCTGGTCCTGTGATGGCTCTGAGTAGTGAAATGTGACAGATGTGAAATTTTGGGACTTCTAAGTCCAGACCTTAAGAGATTGGAACTTCCACTCCCTTCCTCCTGGATACTTGCACTTGGAATTTTCCCACTTGGAATATGCTTTGAAAAACTCCAGCCACACAGAGAGATGAGGTGGAAGAAAACCTGGGTGCTCAGGCTGACAGCCCCCACAGAGGATTCAGCACCATCTTGGATTTTCCAAAATCAGATGAGGCTTCAGATGACCATAACTCCAGATGACATCGGATGGGGCTAGAGAACCCCCACATTGAGCTCAGTTGACCCAGGGGCATCATGAGAGATTTTTTTTAAAATTGATATTGTTTCAGGGCACAACAAACTGCAATGGGCCTGGTTTGTTACACAGCAATAGGCAGCCTATCTTAAAATTTATTCTAAAATAGATACTTCATCTACTAATCGCTGTTTTTCTGGATGACATTGTCTGTACTTCATAAAAAGAGAGAGGGGCTGCAAGAGAAAGGTTGTCCTTATTTTCAAACTCAGGATCCCCCTTCCCTAGGNTATCTTAAAATTTATTCTAAAATAGATACTTCATCTACTAATCGCTGTTTTTCTGGATGACATTGTCTGTACTTCATAAAAAGAGAGAGGGGCTGCAAGAGAAAGGTTGTCCTTATTTTCAAACTCAGGATCCCCCTTCCCTAGGTCTTCAGGCAGCTACAACCAACCATGCCAGAGTCCCAGCTGGAGAGTCATACAACCACAGCTTTGCACTTGAACTCAGCAACTAAAAACTACTCCTTCAGCTTTGCTTTCTAACAGCCAATGACTTATTTATTAGCAGGTAGGAAAACTGCCTCCACACCCTTTAAGATATAGAACAGAGTGATAGTGTTGCTGGGTTGGAGGCAGAAACTTTGCGAGGGAGTCATCTGAATTAACTTCACTGTTATTTTCTTGGGAGGAACCTGGTATTAGTGGCTTCCTTTCAACATTATATTATACTACATTAGCCAAAGTCACTATCAGTCCAAACCACAGTGGAAGTAGGCCAAACTGCTCATAAACTGCACTTTATGACCCACCACAGGAATGTCCTCCATCTTTTAAGAAGGAGGTTCATTCCAGTCCTATTAGAAGTTTGATGTTAAGGCCTGTCAGTGTTAAGACTTTTACAATATGGGTTTCACTTAAGAGAATATAAGAAATTCATAGATTTTCATTGCTACAGGGTCTAAAATTTATACTGTACAATCAGGTATGCAAAAAACTGTAATTTATTTATTGCCCATAAATAATGACCTTCTTCAGGTCTTGTTGATTAGGCCAGAGATGAATTGGGGGCCTGGGGTTCAAATACAAGGTCTGAACTTGCTACAATGGATGGCAACACAACTAACTGAGTTAAGCCATCTCTCTTGTTCCCTTAGATGACTCAACTTTCCCCTCCTTTGGTTTTTCTTAGGGAGAGGGTGGGAGTGTGCATTTGGCATGACCTGAGGGCCTATATCCACGGGGCAAGCTTCAAACTCTGCATTGTTCTGCTTGGAGACTGAGGCCTCTGGTCCAGTCTCTAGACTGGTGGCCACCAAGAGTGTGTCTGGTTCCAGATCTGTTTTGTTTTGTTTTTTTCTTCTTGGTCATAAATTCTCCAAGCTGCTCCCAGGGACATGGCCACCTCCAAGCTCCCCACCACCACCACCACTGTATCTCTGCCTCACAAATGACCAGGCAGAGCTGGAAGGAGTATGTTTTTTACTATCTCTGTCATAACTGGGTTCTCTCTATGCTATAGAACAGGAGTTGGCAAACTTTCTGTAAAGGGCCAGATAGTAAATATTTTAGGCTTTGTGGGCCATATGGTCTCTGTCACAACTACTCAACTCTGCATTTGTGGTGTGAAAACAGCCATAGACAATATAGAAATGAATGAGTATGATTGTGCTCTAGTAAAGCTTTGTTTGCAAAAGCCGGAGGTGGGCTGAATTTGGTGTCTGGGCAATGTTTGCCAGCTCCTGCTGTGGAAGAAATCAGTTATGCAGAGTCTTCCAGGCATAACTGCTGATAAAGAAAAGTCTGGTGGATTAGAGATAGTCACATTTGTGGGGTTTGTTTTTTTACCCTGTAGCCATCAAATTGTGGCTCTATGAATCTTCATTTTAAAAACCTGTAATTGCTTTGACCACCAGAATATGGTGGAAATGGCAATGTGCCCTTTGCTGGATCAGTCCTTCAGAGACTGGCAGATCTCTTTCTGTCTCTTGGAACACTCGCTTTTGAAACCTTGAACTGTCATGTAAAAGATTCAATGACCCTGGAAAAACTATATGGAGAGGATTGGAGTTTACATAGAAGTGAGAGGGTGCAATGGAGTTCAACCTTCCTTCCAGTTGTCCCCACCAAGACACCAGGCATGTGAGCAAAATTGTCATGGATCCTGTAGGAAGCCCAGTTGAATTCTACTGATTTCCCTGCACACAAGTCATAGGAGGTAGAAGAATCACAAAGCCTTGACAAAGTTTATGACACACAGGAATGGTGGGTCTCTGAAGTCACTAAATTAGGTAAATTGCCTGAAAAGATTATAGATGGAAAGTCTATAATTAAAAAACATTATTCTCATTCCACTCAAAATCTAACAGAGCCACTAAATCTCATTGTTTCCTCTTCTTGGTAAATGTAAGGTAATTTTGTTGTTCAGTCGTGTCTGACTCTTTGTGATCCCATGGACTGCAGAACGCCAGACCTGGAGCTTGCTCAAACTCATGTTCATTAAGTCAGTGATGCCATCCAATCATCTCATCCTCTGTCACCTTCTTCTCCTCCTACCTTCAATCTTTCAAAGAATGAGTCAGTTCTTCTCACCAGCTGGCCAAAGTGTTGGAGTTTCAGCATCAGTCCTTCCAATGAACAGCCAGAACTGTTCTCCTTTAGGATGGACTGCTTGGATCTCCTTGCAGTCCAAGGGATTCTCAAGAGTCTTCTCCAATACCACAGTTCAAAAGCATCAATTCGTCCATGCTCAGCTTTTTTTTATAGTCCAACTCTCACATCCATACATGACTACGCGAAAAACCAAAGCTTTGACTATATGGACCTTTGTTGGCAAAGTAATGTCTCTGCTTTTTAATATGCTGTCTAGGTTGGTCATAACTTTTCTTCCAAGGAGCAAGCATCTTTTAATTTCATGGCTGCAGTCACCGTCTGCAGTGATTTTGGAGACCAAGAAAATAAAGTTTGACACTGTTTCCACTGTTTCCCCATCTATTTGCCTTTGTTTGGGATTGGAATTAAAAACTGACTTTTCCTATCCTTTGGCCACTGTTTGCTGGCATATTGAGTGCAGCACTTTTAACAGCAACACTGTTAAGATTTGAAATAGCTCAACTAGAATGGTATCACCTCCACTAGCTTTGTTCCTTGTGATGCTTCCTCAGGCCCACTTGACTTTGCACTCCAGGATGTCTGACTCTAGATAAGTGATCACACCAGCATTGTCATCTGGGTCTTGAAGATCTTTTTTGTATAGTTCTATGTATTCTTGCCACCTCTTCTTAATATCTTCTGCTTCTGTTAGGTCCATATCATTTTTGTTCTTTATTGTGCCCATCTTTGCATGAAATGTTCCCTTGATATCTNTCCCCCGGGCTCCAAATGAGACCCGGGTGTTGCTCTCCCAGCTCCTCTCGCCTTTGGCCATTCCTTATACCCAGAGCGATCGGCCCCAACCTCAGGCCTGTACCACCTTTCCTGCCAAAATCCTACCATGTATTTTCTAGACCTGCTTCAGCTTTCAAGTTCCAGGAAACCTTCCCTCATCATCACCTGTCACCTCCCCACCCCCAGATTTCTAGCATTGTTCTGATTTTTAACGGCACTTGGCACATCCTGTCTTGTCTTGGGGCTGCTTATATGGACACCTGGTTTCCCTCATTGGACGGGGATCTCCCAAGGGAAGACCTCAAACTTTAACACTTGTATTTTCTACACAGCAGCTAACACAGTGCCTTACACATGGGAGATGTTTCTTATTATTTTGTTTGGCTGTGTAACTTAAGACAATCACATCTTCCTTGGACCTCAGTTCTAAGATCTGTAAGATAAATCATCTCTGTATCAGTCAGGGTCTAACCAGGAAGATGACTGATGCTTCCCTGATGGCTCAGACAGTAAAGAATCTGCCTGCAATGTGGGAGACATGGGTTCGATCCCTGGGTCGGGAAGATCTCCTGGAGAAGGAAAAGGTTACCCACTCCAGTATTCTATCAGTCAGGGTCTAACCAGGAAGACAAAAACCAAGCTGTATACAAGTGACTGAGCCAGACAGGGGCAGTGGGGTCCCTGGAGATAAGCATCAGCAGGAAGCGTCATCTCCTACCTGCAGGGACGAACGAGGTGGGGTGGGGGCAGGAGGCAGGCCGTTCATTCTGAGCGGGCTGTTCTGTGGGAACTGGAACTGGAAGGGTGGAGCCTGCTGGAAATGCCACCTGAGGCTGGCTTCTCCCCTCTGCCCACCCTCCCATCTCCTGCCTAGGTGTATGCACGCAGTTGTGTCCGACTCTTTGTGACCCCATGGACTGTAGCCCACCAGGCTCCTATGTCCATGGGGTTTTCCAGGCAAGAATACTGGAGTGGGGTGCCACGTCCTATTCCAGAGGATCTTTCCAGCCCCCACGTCTCCTGTGTCTCCCGCATTGGAGGTGGATTGTTTACCACTGTGCCCCATCCCCTGCCTTCTTTAGGTCAAGTGCCTCAGAGAGCCGTGGCCCTGGGAGCGGGGGAGATGCAGATTGCAGGCACCAGCTCTGTAATAGTGAGCACAGGAGGGGACAGGGGCAGCACAAACCAAAGCCCCTTCGTCTCTCCAGATGTCTGGTTCAGAACATCTGTGGGATAAGTAACTAGATAAATGGGTGCATGTACAAGGAATCTCTTCATCAATTTCAAAACACATCTATCCAGAAGTTCCATGTGTTTGTAGTGTTAGAATTCTTCCATCTCCATAATGAACGTAGCTTTGGGGCATGGAAAGGAAACGCAAGCCTTACTTATTCCTTCAGTTATTCTGAGTAAGTCAGTTTATAAAATGGACAACAGCAGTTAGGCAAGTCATAAAATACAGACACTTGGTATCAGAAAATATTGTGACCTTCACCCTGTGCTCTGACTGTGGGAAGGACAAGGATGTCATCATGTAAGCATGCATGAGCCCAGCCTCCCCCAACTGCTGCACGGGNTGGACAACAGCAGTTAGGCAAGTCATAAAATACAGACACTTGGTATCAGAAAATATTGTGACCTTCACCCTGTGCTCTGACTGTGGGAAGGACAAGGATGTCATCATGTAAGCATGCATGAGCCCAGCCTCCCCCAACGGCTGCACGGGAGGGCTCAGGGAGGGGCCAGGGAGACAGCTCGTTCCCAGGTCTTGTTTTCTTCCACTGGAACATGGAATGAGTAATAGAGTCATATCTGAAATTCAGAGAGGGTTCCAAATCTTACCTCTAGCCAACACTTTCAGCTTCTTCTCCTACCAACTCTGCCTTCAGGGCACCTGGCCAGATCTCACAGTTTGAGTTTCAGCATTTTTAATAATGGTGAGAGCGTTTTGGGGGAGCGGGCAAAAGACCTCCAGGAGACAGAAGCAAGGGAGCAGCAACAGGAGCGGGGTCATCTGCCCTGCACTTATTTTATTTGTGCCACTGCAGTCATGAATAAGGGCTTCCCAGGTGGCTGAGTGGTAAAGAATCCGCTGGCAATGCAGGAGACCTAAGACCCGGGTTCGATCTCTAGGTGTGAGAGATCCCCTGGAGAGGCAAATGGCAATCCACTCCAGTGTTCTTGCCTGGAGAATCCCGTGGACAGAGGAGCCTGGTGGGCTACAATCCGTGGGATAGCAAAAGAGTTGGGTGTGACTTAGCGACTAAACAACAATAGTAACAACAACCAGGAAGAGATAGAAGCATCTGAAAACACGGTGCCCTTCAGGGATGACGAGAATGATGGTGGTGGGAGCGGAGGGATTTAAGAGTGCGTCCGTTTGGATAAGTCTATGGCACCAACAGCTAAAGAAAGAAATGACTCCACGTCTTTTATTGCACTTGATACATTCTGTTCCCCAACTCCTTGTCTTCTATTCTTATTTTATAGCATCACTAGTCCTGTGGATCCTTTTCCTGGGTTCTTAGTTCTTACTCACATTTAGGACGCTTGTTCACAGGACACAAAGCCATCCCAAGTAGGTGGAATCCCAAGGAGCTTCCAGAATTAGCGCTACCCCCAGCCTCCTGCCTCCCCTCACCCATCCCCCAGCATCAGTGGAAACCAACCTCCTTCCCATTCACCACATCGGTTTGCCTGTTGTTCGCCATAGTTGTTACCCACTGCTGCGGGCAGCCTAGATGTGAAACTATTGGCTCTGAATTTTTTGGACAAAAATGCTCTCAGGGAAAATATCGTTCGTACTGATTGAGCTCTGTCATGTAAAGGCAGTCTTGTGGGTGAGGTTGTTCAGGTCAGTACCAAATGGGTCATAATACAGATTCCCGGGGGAGGGGGCTTCTGGAACAAGGGCTTCCCACCCTGTTCTTTCTCCTTTAGTGGTTACTGGGCTGTAGATTTTCACTGACTGTGGGCTCTTGGTTCTTGAGACTACCATGCAGCTGGGGAGAGGGGAGAGGGCTAGGGCAAATTAAATTGCAAAAAACTCACTCTTCTTGCTGGCAGTCATTTTTCTTGAGCAAATGCTACCCACTTTGCCTTTGACTGGTGTTGAGAGTTCTGAAAAAGTTGATTCAGATAAATGCTCCCAGGGTTCTTGTTGTAAAGGAGGAAACTTCCAGGGGTCCTTTATTTCAGTTTTTGCTGATGCTTTTCATCTTCTACTTCTATGCCATTGAGCGCGGAATTGACTCACATCATTATAAGTGAATATTCATATTATTTCTTTAATTTAGAAGTTTGGAAAACTTGTATCTCTTTATAAGTTTGATAGTTTCCCAATACCTCAAAGCTGTTATGACAAGGGTAAGAGTAATATTAATGAATGTGATTCTTAAAAATAGTGTATATTGAACCATATTAATATTAGGAAGATCTCATGAACCAAGTTTTTCCAAATGACCAATATATGATACAAAATCACGTGTGGGTTAAAGATCCATGTAAAATGCAGTGCAGACCAACAGATTCTGTGTAACATGTATGAAAAATTCATTGATCATGTTTTGGATTCCACATTGCAACTAATCTTTGTGTGGTATCAAAGAGGTTATCTGAAACCATATAAAAAAGACCATTAAAATACTGGTTCCTTTTCCAACAACGTATCTGTGTGAGGCCAGATTTTCTTCATATATGTCAACCCGAACACTGTAGTGCATCACATTGAAAACAGAAGCAGATGCTAAAATCCAGCTGTCTTCTATTAAGCCACAAGCTACATGAAAAAAATGGAAAGCAATCCCACTCTTCCAGTGTTCCAGAGTGGGACATGACTGAAGCAACTCAGCATATGCACAATGTTACGTTGTTTTGCAAAAAAATAAAAAAAAGTTTTTTTTTCTCTCTGGTGCCGTCCTGGTATTTTTCATAAAAATATGTCATTTATGCAAACTTGTAATAAGGCAATTTTTGTTCTTTTTGAAGGAATAAACAAATGTTTTCAATTTTTCCATAACTTTAATATGGTCAACATTGGTGGATATTACCCCTATAAACAAACATCTGTTGAATCCTCAATTATTTTTGAGAGTTTAAAGAGGCCTGCTGCCAAAATATTTGAGAACCTTTGGTTTAAACTGAATAGTTCAAGCTCAGAAGAAGCCCCATTTACTTAAGGTCTCATGCATCCCTTTGTCTCTAATATGGAAGTGATTTATTTAGAAAGAACCTAAGAGTATTCAGGCAAGATTTCACAGCAAGGCGGAGGAAGGCTGCTGTCTTCTTCAGCCAAAAGGAGAGGTATGCAGGTGTGCAAGGAGAGCGCAACTAATTGTTCAGGGAATTTCTTCCCGAATGGTTTCGCATTCCTGTCAAATCACCGTGGGGCCCACAGGCAGGCCACTCTGCCAGCATTTCGCCAAGATTCTAAACCCCAACCCTGTGTTCATGATGTTTCAACGGCTACCCCCGTGGTCCCTGCTTTGAATTCCCTTTGCCCTTCTGGAATGCACCATGCAACTTGGTGAAGTGACTCTGAGAAGTTTACAACACCTCTCCTGAAGATTTGTAGTCATTTCAGGGCTGGACATGATGTCTCCCCCATCTCCTTGACTCTTTTTTTTTTTTTTTGGGAAAATTTTATTTATTTATTTGGCCACACTGAGCAGCATGTGGGATCTTAGTTCCCTAACTAGGGATTGAACCTGAGTCCCCTGCGTTGGAAGCTTGGAGTCTTAACCACTGGACTCACTGGGGAGGTCCCTCCTTGACTCTCCATCAGCTCTTACCGTTATATTGGTTCACACTCTTGTCGTCAGTTTACCCATGAAGATGCAAACTCAGAAAAGAAACCCTTTACTTGCAGATGTGATCTTTCTCTGAACCCTGTCATTTCCCTCCTCTGAATGTGCATTTTCTAACAGGACACACAGAGCCAGGCACAAGAGTCAGAGACTCTGGTTTCCTCTCTAAGCTCCGCCACTTACCACCTTTGTCACTTTGGGGGAAATGACTCCTTTGAGCCTTAGTTTTGCAGACAGGGAGCAGCCAGCATACTGTTTAATAGAGGAGGCACTCAACAAGGCTGGTTTTCTTGCTGGATTTTCTCCGCCTCCTCGTTAGGATGTTGAGAGATAATTATCTAGGACATGCCAACCGCAAACCATAACTCTCTCAAAGGCACTCATTAGACAGTGAGAAGTTAATTATACTTAATCCAGTTCCTCTTCCTCTTTAATGTACTCAGGATGACTTGTAAAATCTTATATCAGCTAAAACACATGTTCCATAAAATCTGACATCACTAAACCATAACATTCCCATATCTGTTAATTTCATCATTCAGAAATTAAGTGCGCGTAATCCATTGATTTTCTCCATATTTTTCTAACATTTGTTGTGTTTTCCCTTCTTGAGTTTTGCGAATCGCCTCTGCTCTCTCCTTTATTCCTTTCTTACCTGTCCTTTGTGCCTCTCAAGCTCATTTTTTTCTCTTCCTTTCTCTTCTTCCTACATGAATCATAGTACCTTCAGGGTAGCTGGTTCATTCAGCAGATGGATCATGGTCTGGATAGAAGAGGAAATCAGAATTACTTGGGATTTTCCAGATGCCCATGGGGGCTTTTATTCTCCGTTTACACTCTCCTGCGTGCTTGCTCAGTAGCTTCAGTCCTGACTCTCTTCGACCTTATGGACTGAAGCCCGCCAGGCTCCTCTGTCCGTGGGATTCTTCAGGCACAAATACCCTGAGTGGGTTGCCATGCCCTCCTCCAGGGGGTCTTCCCGACCCAGGGACTGAACCTGAGTCTCTTGGATTTCCTGCATTGCAGGTGGATTCTTTACCACTGACCCACTGGGGAAGCCCATTTAAGCTCTCACCTGAGGCCAAATCTCCAAGAACACATCAAAAAGAAGCGTGGAGGGAGTGACGTGGGCCATGTGAAAGTCACACAAAGATCTGTTTCTCTCCATGCTCCCCTCAGCTTCAACTGAAGAGACCTCAGCCTAACTAAAGATGAGGATGAGGATGTCTTTGAGGGCATTTTGGAGCAGAATGTGTTTGGGAATTTGAAAAATAACTCCTTAGGCCCTCTACCCACAGATTCTTTTTTTTTTTTTCAGTATTTGTTCATTTATTTACTGTGCTGGGTCTCCGCTGTGGTGTGCAGAAGCTTGAGTTGTGGCATGTGGAATCTAGTTCCACGATAAAGGATCAAACCCTACCCCCTGCATGGGGGAGTGTAGAGTTTAAGCCGTTGTTCCACCAGGGAAGTCCCTAGCCACAGATTCTGATTCAAGAATTCGAATCTGATGTAAGATTTTACAAGTCATCCTGATAGTTTCTGCAGACTTCTTAAGAACCAGAGAAAACCTGGTCTTAGTGCTGCCCTGTCCTTTTTTTTTTTTTTTTAATTATTTATTCGTTTGTTTGTGCCAGATCTTAGTTGCGGCATGCGGAATCTTTGATCTTTGTTGCAGCATATAAACCCTGACCAGGGATGGAACCCAGGCCCCCTCTATTGAGACCACAAAGTCTTAGCCACTTGACCACTAGGGAAGTCTCCCCTCCCCCTTTTTAAATTGAGTTCTATTTGACACTGAACACCATCTAAGTTGAAGGTGTACAATGTATTAATCTGACACCTTTATATTACAATATGATTGCCAGAGCAATGCCAGCTCACACTCTTATCACATCATGTAATTATCATTTTATCACTTTTGCTTCCTTATCGAGCATATATGGCGTAAAGCTTCTGCTTCACAAAGTCCTTTCACCCAGATTGTGTCATTTGAGCCTCAGAATAATCTTGTGAAATAGACAGGAGCAGCTACTAATTCCCCCAGGAAGTTGCCCTAAATTTCATTCTCCCCATGCTATTGGTCACGGCAAATCCAGAGATCGGCTGTGGGTCAGGCCTGGCCAACCTTGGCCACCTCGAGCTTCTTCTACTTGAGAATCAAGTTGCCAACAAAACAAAGTATTAAGGCAGTTGAAATTAGTCTGTGCTTTCTGAAGATGAGGCCTATGTGAGTGGGTACCCAACAGCTGAAGGCTTGTGAGCACTTATGAGGTCAGGAGACAAAGAGGGCCCTCCAGTAAGGAAGAGAGAGGATAAGGAAGACTGTGTCCCACGGCTGTAAACATCTAACACTGACCCTCCTGGGGGGAGACATTTGTGCATCTCTTACGCGCATGAGTCACTAATGATCTGACCATCACCTCTGAGCTTGAGCCAGACCCTCAGCTCCTGCTTTCTGAAGATGGAGAGTACATAATACACCAGCAGTGTTACAGTGAGGTCAAATGAGATAAATAAAAGTGCAAATTCAAAAGCAAGTATAGGGAGGTCCCTGGTGTTCCAGTGGCTAAGACTCGGTGCTCCCAGTGCAGGGGGCCCGGGTTTGATCCCCAGTGGGGGAACCAGATCCCATGTGTGCATGCGTGCATGTGTGCATGCCGAGTCACTTAGCCGTGCCTGACTCTCTGCGACCCTGTGGACTGCAGCCCGTCATCCCACATGCTGCAAGTAAAGATCCCGCATGTCGCAGCAAAGATCAAAGATCCTATGTGCCTTAACTAAGACCTGGTGCTGCTAAGTATTAATAAACAAATAAAAATTAATATTAAAAAATAGAGCGGGTACAACACGTGTTTATGGAGACTACAGAGCCTGGAGAAGTGTTCTAAGGGGAAAGGTCAGCAAAGCAAGTCAGGCTCCAGGCGCCACGTGGCTCCGGTCAAGAAAGGGAGGGGCCCCCAGCACCGTCCTTTCTGGAGCAGGGAGAGCAGGCTTGGCGAGAGCCAGGATTCAGCTTCTTCCCTGCTGAGCCAGAGCCAAGCACCGGCGGGCGCGGGTCAGGATGGCATGTGGACATTGGTTTCCAGCCCGAGGGGTTCGTGGCTGTGGTTTGGACTTCATAGTCATGTTAAATTAAAGAGGAAAGGGCACTGCTCTCCATGCACATAGTCCTCGTGTGGTATTAACTTTACAGCCTCCTGGCAAGAACCATGTTTTCTTAGCACAGTCTTTAAGAGAATCACTGCTTATAGTAGTCCACTATAAGATTTAGAGTGCTTTAGTTTTCTGTGTACTGTGCCTTCCTTCAGAAAGTAACACTGCTTCAAGTTCCTATAGCATAACATGACTTAAAGTAAAAGAGAGAAGAAGAAACTAGAAACGGCTTCCCCACTCATCTGAGTTATTTTCAGTATTTTCGATTTGGGGTAAGACTGCGGAAAGTCTTAAGGGAAAACGCTGAGCATCTCAGCCTGTTGCCTCTGACCACAAGCCCCTCCTCAGGGGGACCCCAGATCTTGTGTGTGCGGGAAGACCACGGTCACTGGCTGCGTGTGCCATGATGTAAGGCGTGTCAGCATGCAAACTTACGCGTCTCCTCTCTTCATCCTAGCTGTACCCAAAAGGACGCTGCTGTTTATCAAGTCTCTGCTCAGAACTGTTTTGGGATGATCTGCTGCTCTGCTTCCATTGAAGTGCAGTGTGCATCAGAGGAGCGACCACGCTCTCCCAACCCGAAAGATGACGGGCACACGGGTTGGAAACATGACAAGGAGACATGTGAGCAGGAGAGCCCAAACCACACTGACGAGAAAGAGCATCCTCGTGAGGAAGGACAAGGCATCGCCTCGGGGCCTCCCACGCCAGCTGACGCCCCCTCCTCCAAATCCAGCGGCGCTCGTTCACTCCAGGTATCNACATGTGAGCAGGAGAGCCCAAACCACACTGACGAGAAAGAGCATCCTCGTGAGGAAGGACAAGGCATCGCCTCGGGGCCTCCCACGCCAGCTGACGCCCCCTCCTCCAAATCCAGCGGCGCTCGTTCACTCCAGGTATCGGCCGACCACGACCCTGGTATGTGCAGCTCTGACAAGCCCTTGGCAGTTAAAGACACGAGGCAAACCGAAGAGGCTGGTGATGCTGCTAACGCAGAGGGCGTTGCGGACGGGTTGCGTTTTCCTAATTCAAGTGACGCTCCTGATGAACACGATGTGTGTGGCCACAGGACCGTGCATTCCAAAGTACCAAGGTTAACAGATGGTGCCTTAGACCCTGAGGGCCCTAACGAGGAAGCCGTGAACTCTAGTCACCAAAATGCCAGAATCCAGAAGTACATCAGCTTCAGCCTGCCCCTGACACGGGCAGAGGCGTCCGCTCCTCCAGGAGCCAGGCCCGTCAGCCCCCCGGCTTCCAGCACAGACTCTGACAGTGACTATGAACTTTGCCCAGAGATAACCCTAACCTGCGCCGAGGAGTTTTCAGATGATGACCTGGAGTATCTGGAATGTTCCGACGTTATGACAGATTACTCTAATGCGATCTGGCAAAGGAACCTGCAGGGGACAGAGTGTGTTTTTTTATTAGAAAGCGATGACGAAGAGATGGAATTCAGTGAGTGTAGCCTGGGTGGGTGTGAGCATTTCTTCAGTGAATTGGGTCGCAGGCCCCCGGTGTCAGATGACACGGGGCCCATGGATGCCACCGCTGGTCATCACTCACCACCCCAAGAAGTGGGGGGAAGGAGCAGCCGGGCCTCCACGCGCAGAGCCTCATCCTTGCGAGCGGGGATGCCCCTGCCCCCAGGACCTCAGCAGGATGGACCAGCTACGGTGACGGACCCGGGCAGGTATAAACCACCCGCTGCCTCGGAGGCTGCTGAAGACGGTTATCCAGGAATTCAAGGAGAAACCAGAGACAGCCACCAGGCCGGAACGGAATTCTCCGGTGACAACCTGCTGGACACGGGTAAAGCGGTGACGGGGAGAGAGGGGAAGCACTCATCAGGCGAGTCAGGAGAGCCCGGGATGCGCCGGCGCGTGGAGGCCACGGCCGGGAGGGCAGTGGGGGCGAAAGACCCACGGAGCCGGGGGCGCTCCGAGAGCCCTGCCAGGACGCTGCGACCGGGAATGAAGGGAAAAGCCAAGAGGCTGAATTCCAGCCTGGAAGAAAGGACAGCGGAAGCCTCCCTGGATCACTTCTGTCCCAAGGGACCTGTTAAGCACCCACTAACCCCGAGTGACAAAAGAGACGGTTCCCGTGCCGGAGCAGAGGGGACTGATCTGAAGTCCCAGCTTCCTGCAGGAGGCCATGCAGTTCCAACCGAAGCAGAGCCAGAAGCGAAAACCCTGCAGGCTCCACCCGGCTCGCTCGCCAGGGAAGGGACCTTGCACTTCCAGAGAGAAGGGGTGTGGGCTACAGACGTATCTGAAACACGCAGTGTTTCAGGCTGGAGTGATCATCCGCAGGTAAGACTCCTTTTTTTACGATTTGTGAGCTCAAATGTATCTGTATGTGTGTGCAGGTGTGTATTTCCTTTCCCTTCACATTCACAATTGCTGTACCGCAGTGTACATCAAAATAATTCTCCCAATACCACCAGGGGACTTGTGAATGACAGGGGCTGCTGCTGGGAAGGAAATCTGGTTTTGAAAAAAGGCCCAGATAAACCCTAAGCCATCCTAATTATAGCAAAAGACAGATAGAAGTAAGAGGCACTAATGGGATTCTGGACAGCTGGAAAAAGAAATCTGATATTTTGTCTACTGCATGGATTTTATCAGGCAATGTCACTATTCAGAAAGTTTTCAAGCAAATGTTTTGGGTGTAGTCTTTAAAAGAAACCAAAACATTCTTTTTGGTGATTTTCCAGGACACTTTTGAAACTTGGTAAGTGCTGGCTTTCATCAGAATTCATAGAATGAATGAGAGATTTTAGTGTGTCTAAAACATTTGCAGAATTTGCTTAATGATGCTGGAGAAAGTAGAGAGTAGATTTTGCTGCACTCAAAAATGAGTAGATTTTTGAATGAATCTCTGTTTTATTTTTCTTAGACCACATAGTGTAAAAGAAGCAAAGAAAACACTTGAGGAAGTAAAAAAAAAAAAAGTTTTTACCCTATTACTGATTTGGGGGTATATTTGAAAGAGATGGAAAAATTAATATACTAAGGATGTTACGTGATATATGAATTTATTATATTTTTAAGTGTACAAGGTTTTAAGTGGGCTTTGAACTGATGCTGTATTCGGCCAAGATTTGATTTCTGTAAATAAATACCCAAGAAAAGTTATCATTATTTTTACTCAGCCTCTGCTTTCCCTTCTCCCAACTCTGTAGTAGGAACTTAGTATTGTTTTTATAGAAGACTAGATAATACTCTAAGGAAAACTAAATATTCCCAAGTACATTCGGTTATTGAATTCACTTTGGGAAAAAGAAAATTTTAATGCACTGACAATTTCTAAAGGCCCACTCATAAAATAGCCAATCTGAAAAAAATCTCCAGATGTGAGGTTTTTCTTCCCTGAGCAGATTCTTCTGTCCCACTAGCCAAATTAGCCATGTAAGGGCCACATTTACTCGACGCTTTTGCAGAAGTGCCAGCTTTACCCTGTGTGGTTGGTTAACACTCCAGGGACCGCAGACTCATGAAGGAGGTGTTTTGACCAAAGAGTGACACAGAATTAAGGTGTCGCGTTCATTTCTGCACATCAGTAGACACAGCATGTCCTTTTCTGCTCATAAGCTACTCTGCCTTGCTCAGCTGGGCGCCTTTTCACACTTGTTTAGCACCCACACTGAGCATTTCACTGGGCACATTTTTTCAGTTATTAAGCGCTGTGTGTGAAGGGGGAGGTGTTGCCAAGTGGCCCCCCAAAAGCCAGTGGAGGGGAAGGGGCTATTGACAAGGCTAGTTTTAGACCCATTGCTGTGAAGGCAATTCCTAGCTCCCTCAGCTGCCCAGAGTTGAGAGGCACTGAAGGAAGGAGCCCCCTCTCTCATTCCTCAGCTTGTGCTCTAAGCTGAATTCTGAGATGGAGAACTCTGGGGACCAGCAAGCTCTCTTGTTTCCTGGCAATGCAGAGAAATACAACGGGCCGTCTCTGGGACCCTGTTGTCTCTACTGAACTTCTTAGGGCACTCTTGCTTACACACTCACACATTCATGGATGCACACCCACCTTGCAAGCTCTCAACTCAAGGTCCCACCTGTGTTTTCAGGCATGACCAAGGCAACGATCTCAGAACGATGGGCATGACTTTTTAGATGGCTTGTGCTCTGCAGGTGGAGGGACCGTTCCTCACCTCGCTGTTCTTTGTAGCAGAGCCAGTCTCTCACTCAAGGGTCAACATGAGTAGAAGCTGTATATTCAAAACCAGTTTTGTGCTGTAGAAAATTTTTGACTAAAGCAGGAAAATTATGCCACAGGGATAGTGGCATAGTGAGCACAGATTTCTTTTACCCATGCAAAAAATCACTCCCTAATGTAGATGTCTGTGTTTCTTACACATGTACACAACATAGCCAGATTTCTATCAAATGGCTAAATATTACAAATGTGATACAAAAGCATTAAAGGGTCATTGAAAGCCAAATCAAACTTTTTATAATGTTGCTTAAAAAAAAGCCCAAGTTACGGGAGTGAATCCTCCCACAACTAAGTCAAAAGACATTTAAAACATTTATTCTCAGACATCCGAGGCTCGTGAGAACTTAAAATTTGAAATGGCTAAAAATTCTTGGTTGGGGGTAATATTAGTAAATTTGCCCGCTCTTGACTCTCGCCTGATTCACTTACCTTTAAGGTGCCCCGCAGTAGGAACAGTAACCAGCATCTTATCTTTTAGGATGTTCTCTTCATCTGTGTGTTGCTTTTAGCTTCTGAGAAAAACTCCACGTCTCTAATTCTGTATTACAGCAACAAGGCTGGCCTGTAGACTAAACCACCTCCCGGGGCCCTTATTTCCTGTCTCCCTTTCCCAGTCTTACAAAGCAAGGCCATCTTGTTCTGACCTGTCTTGGAGTGGTACTCGCTCAGGCTAAGATTGGAAAGCCCCCAGTGTCTATACTTATGGAAGATTCCTAAATTAATCCCGGTTTGGGAGTGGAAAACAGAGAGGGTACCCCAGGCTAACTTGAATCATCTTCAAGGATCGCACTGCCAACCCTTCACCTTGGTTCTGATCTTGCTTTCTTGATCCAACTCAGGGGCGAGGCCTGCCAGGCTGCCCCTCTTAGGTTTCCCTGTAGCCACCCTGGGGAAAGGTCACCCTTGCTTTTAAATCAGAAGTGCTGTGTCTGTGCTTCTGCAGAGTCGCCCAGCCTCACCTCTAAAGGGACGGGATCTCAAGCATACAGTATGGAAATGCATTCTGAGGTTCCGATAATTAAGAATCTTCCTGGCCAGGATATAGCACTAAGCCTAGAAGGTGAGCCCCATGACGGTAGGCAGGCTGGTCACCGTTTCGTTCGGTGATATGTCCCAAGTCCTTGGGATCGTACTCGTCATATAATATGCGCTCAATAACTGAATGAGTAAGTAGCCACATGGTACTAGGTTGCTAAAGTGAGTCCTCTATTTTTTCTTAATGAATCTGGCTAGAGGTTTATCACTTTTGTTTATTCTTCTCAAAGAACCAGCTTGTAACTTCACTGGCCTTTGCTATTGCCATCTCCCCCTCTGATCTTCATGATTTCTCTCCATCTACTAACTTCAGGGTTTTTTGGTCTTCTTCCTCCAGTGGCTTTAGGTTTAAGGTTAGGTTGTTTATTTGAGATTTTTGTTTCTTGAGGTAAGATTGCATTGCTGTAAACCCTCCTGTTAGAATTGCTTTTGCCGTGAATTCCAGGTACTGTCAAGTGTGATTCTAATAATCAAAGATCTCAACGACTTTGTGGTTCTCGTGGTCCTGGGTACATTCCTTGATTCCCTTCACATACCAACCTTCTGCTAGGAAATTGCTGCCCGCTGCTCCTCTGGCCCTGGGGATAGATTCACGCTGTGCTTAGTCGTTCAGTTATGTCCAGCTCTGAGACCTTTTGTGCTGTAGCCTGCCTGCCTCCTTATCCATGGAATTTTTCAGGCAAGGATACTGGAGTGGGCTGCCATTTTCCTACTCCAGGGGATCTTCCCGACCCAGGGATTGAATCCACATCTCCTGTGTCTCTTGCATTGCAGGAGAATTCTTTACCCGCTGAGCCATCGGGGAAGCTCCATCCTTGGGAATTGATTGGTTTATGCCAACCCGGCCACACCTTGCACTTGGCTTGCCTTGAGAATGCCGGTGATTCAGATACAGCCTTGGCCTTACCGGTGTCTTATCAGCACTCACTCACTGCTAACTAGATCCCAGAAGATCTCACCATGTCCCCAAGTTTTCGGAGCCTTCCATGATTATGCCTCTGTCTATCTGAGAGGCGAAGCAGACGTGTGCACTGGTCTCCTCATCTGGAAAAGGAGGCAGGTTCTCATACGGGCAGTGTTTTCTTCCACCTTCTGGTCTGGAGTGCCCTCGGTTGGCTTGTTGCCAGCTCAGTTCACCTGGTCCTTCAAGGCCAAGGTGCAGGCTCCTTCAAACTGCACTTCCATGAAGCACACGCCTCGTCTTTACCTGTGATTTGTCCTTCCAGAGAAACAACACTCTTGTCTGCATGCTTTGTCTATGTAGTGGGCTCTGGACCCATGTTTGGTTCCTGACTGTGTGACCTGGGAAAAACTAGGTAAGCTCTCCCAGCCCGTTTCCTCATTTGAAACAAAATGATAGCAATAATAACAGTAATAACAACCACCACCTCAAGGAGTGCTGTGCAAATTAAAACTCTCATATAGGGACTTGCCTCGGGGTCCAGTGGCCTGGATGCCGTGCTCACAGTGCAGGAGACTGGTTCTATCCCTGGTTGGGGAACTAGAGCCCACATGCTGCAACTAAGGCCTGGCAGAGCCAAATAAATAAGTAAGCAAATATTAAGAAGGAAAGATAGAGCCATGCATGTAAAATGCTCGGCACAGTACCCGTTCTGCAGTTAACATTTAGTAAATATTATCCTTTTTTTGTTTTGTTATTTATGTTAATACTTATGTCCTTCCTCCCCATACTAAAAACATTAAGGGCTGGCTACAAGATGTTTTGTGCTTTTTCTTAGTTGAAATTTTTAATAATTGTCCATGCATAGATGTAAGAAATAAGACAGAGAGACCACTATACACTTTGGCCAGCTTCCCCGAGGCTAACATTTGGCCAAACACTGGTATAAATTTCACAACCAAGATGCATTAATACCACCTGGTGATCTTGTTCAGATTTCCCCTTTTTACTTACACGTGTGTGTGTGTGTGTGTGTGTGTGTGTGTATTAAGATCTACATAAATGTGTCACTTGTGTGCATGCATGCTATGTCACTTAAGTTGTGTCCAGCTCTTTTGCAACCTATGGATTTTAGCTTGCCAGGCTCCTCTGTCCATGGCATTCTCCAGGCAAGAATGCTGGAGTGGGTTGCCACGCCCTCCTCCAGGGGATCTTGCTGACCCAGGGATTGAACCCTAGCCTCTTACATCTCCTGTATCCGTAGGCAGGTTCTTTACCACTAGCGCCACCTGGGAATCACTTGTGTGGGCTCATGTAATAAATGTGACAAGAAATTTCACATCATCTAAGTGCAGTCCAGCAGTTAGGCAGGCTGTGTGATTTACACACCAACTATATGCCACACGCGTGGCCACCCAGTGACACGGCAGGTAGTCGGTCTCCAGTGAGTTATTTTAAAGCATAGAGACAATATACGCAGACCATCTAACTTGCCTGCCATGTAGTTTTCATATCTGGGACAGAACAGTCTGAGATTTGCATTCAGTTACATAATAAAATGTGTGCCCCCGCCCCCACCAAACAACAACTGTTAACTCTGACTCAGGGAGGTGGATAAGCCAGCCCTCTGCTGATGATGGCAAAAACAGAAGCTTATAATCACTCATCTCTGAGCACAGGGCTGTCACGCCTCTTGTCAGCACCACGCCATGGTTGACTCGGGGAGTCACACAAACATTTGTTTTGTTTCTGATCACAAAGCCCACTCTGCCCCTTCTGCCAAAAACCATTACCATCCCAGACCTACAAGATCATGGCTCGCTGCCGGTCTTGGACTCAAGTCTTTGTTAAGTAATCCATGGACGCTCCTAAGTACCTATAGCCTTGCTACTCACCGTGTGGCCTGCAGACCCGTTTGTCAGAATATAGAATCTCAAGCCCCACCCCAGTCTTGCTGAATCGGAATCTGCAATTTTAACCCAATTCTTGGGAATTCATAAGCACGTTAAAGTTCCAAAAGTCTTGGTCTGCAAGGAGACATCTTTCCCAGGTTAGAAAAGACCCTAAGGCAATGGGTCTCAAGCCTGTGGACCTTAAACCATCTGATGCCTGAGTACCATCCCCGGCTCCCCACCACCCCAAGATTCCGATGTGATTTGTCTGCAGTGTGGCTTGGGCTCTGAGGGTTTTGAAAGCTCCCAAGTGATTCTCTGTACCTCTGAGGTCGAAAATCTTAGCTGTAAATATCAGGTACCTTAGTCCCACCCCCAGAGATCCCAGTTTTGGTGGTTGTAAGGCCCTTGGGGAGTGGAATGCCATGTCGTGAAGGTGGGCTCCAGGCCCCAGACTGGCAGAATGGGGCTACCTTCACGAGAGTTTGCACCCCTCATAAAGGCACACCTCCCACCCCCACCCCCCGCCAAGGATTCTGGAGCCCCTGCCCTGATTTCCCTCCATCTTAGCTGAGGAACAAAGCCACAGGTCAGTCAGTACTACTTTTCAAAATTGAGGCAGTGGGTATTCTCTGGCATATTACATTGGACAAAAGTAAGTGTGATTTCAGACCATGNCCCCCACCCCCCGCCAAGGATTCTGGAGCCCCTGCCCTGATTTCCCTCCATCTTAGCTGAGGAACAAAGCCACAGGTCAGTCAGTACTACTTTTCAAAATTGAGGCAGTGGGTATTCTCTGGCATATTACATTGGACAAAAGTAAGTGTGATTTCAGACCATGAATTTTAAATCATTATAGCTAGGCTCAAACACAACTTTATTAGTCAAAATAGGAATCATCACAATCAACACATTTCTGCCCACGAGAAGTAAGTTTGTTTTTTTTCAGTAGTGTAAAAATCCATGCTTCAGGATTCGACAAACGCTTAGAAAGCATTTTCTGCCTCCTGCTAGTTGTAGATGCGTTTTGCCTGCAAAAAGTTGTCCACGTGCTGGAAGAGGTGGTAGGTGACTGGTGAGAGATCAGGTGAATATCGTGGATGAGACAAAGCTTCATAGCCCGACGCGTTCAGCTTTCGGAGCGTTAGCTGTGCGACATGCAGTTGGGCATTGTTGTGAAGGACTGGGCCCTTTCTGCTGATCATGCCAGCTGCAGGCACTGCTGTTTTCAATGCATCTCATTGATTTGCTGAGCATACTTCTCAGCGGTAATGGTTTCGCCAGGATTCAGAAAGCTCTAGGGGATCAGATGGGCAGCAGACCACCAAACAGTGACCAGGACGTTTTTTTGGAAGTTTTGCACGTTTGGCTTTGGGAAGTGCTCTGGGCTTCCCTGGTGGCTCAGATGGTAAAGGATCTGCCTGCAATGCAGGAGACCTGGGTTCAATCCCTGGGTCAGGAAGATCCCCTGGAGAAGGGAAAGTCTANCTGTTTCCTTCTCCAGGGGGATCTTCTGGACCCAGGGATTGAACCCGTGTCTCCTGTGCTGGCCGCCGGATTCTTTACTGCTTAGCTACCTGGGAAGGCCCAAGGTCCATCCGTGCTCTAACAAATGACAGGATTTCCTTCTTTCTCACGGCTAAATAATATCCCATTCCTTATGCACCGCATCTTCTGAAGCCATTCGTCTGTGATGGACACTGAGCCTGCTTCTCTATCTTGGCCATGGTGATGAATGCTGCTATGAACATGGCGGTTCCAAAATCCTTTTTTAAATGTCCTTTGGCTCTATACCCAGAAGTGGGATTGCTGGATCATTTGGCAGCTCTATTTTTAATTCTTGAGGAACCTCCAAGCTGTTTTTCCTAGCGGCTGCACCGATTTCCATTTCCACTAACATTGCACAAAGGTTCCCTTTTCTCCACGTCCTCACCAGCGCTCGTTATCTCCTGCCTTTCTGATCATCACCATCCTAACAGATGTGTGTGATAGCTCATTGTGGTTTTGATTTGCATTTCCCTGATGCTGAGTGATGCTGAGCCTCTTTATGTACTTGGGGGTCATTTGCATGTCTTCCTTGGAAAAACATATATTCAGTTCTCGTGCCCAGTTTTAAATCAGATTTTTTTTTTTAGCTCTATTGAGTTGTGAGAGTTCTTTGTATCCTTTGGATCTTAAGCCCCTATCAAGTGGCTGATTGCAACTATTTTCTCCCATTTTGGAGGTTGCTTTTTCATTTCATTTTCCTGGTGGCTCAGATGGTAAAGAATCTGCCTGCAGTGCAGGAGACCTGGGTTTGATCTCTGGATTAGGAAGAGCCCCTGGAGGAGGGCATGGCAACCCACTCCAGTAATCTTGCCTGGAGAACCCCATGGAGAGAGGAGCCTGGTGGGCTACAGTCCAGGGGGCTGCAAAGAGTCGGACATGACTGAGTGACTAACACTTTTCATTTCATGGATGCTCTCACTTGGTGGGCAGGAGCTTTGGAGTTAGCAGAGGCCCATTTGTTTATCTCTGCTTTATTTGCGCCGTCTTTGGTGTCCATTGCCAGCCTTTGATCTTCGCACCAGATCAGACTAAGCTGAGAGCTGGTCAGTCCTCCAGCCTCACTTCTGAAGAATCTGTTGGCTCTGCTTCTTCCATGGGGCTTCGTCCAGGTTTTGTTATTTGTTAAGAGGTTCTTTTTAGCTGGCTGGACCAGTGTTTGAGGTAAATCGTGTGGGTACTTACGCAGCATTATTTTTTTTAATGATCATGACTATTTTCAACTGGGTATAAGTTCTTAGGCAGAAACATTTCCTTTTTAAGGCGCCGTTTTTCTGGCAGTTAAGAAGACTAATCTGAAAGATTAGCCAAAATAGCTGCTTGTTGAATCGCTTGAGTCCGGGAAAGACGGGCGCTGCTTCTGTTCAGTGACGCTCGCCGGGGTGAAAAGGAAGGAGGAGAGACCAAGGATTGAAAGGACACCTGTGAACAGTGAGCTCCTTCCTAGAACCGAGATTTCTTTGTTTCTTTTTCTTTCTTCCTTTTTAAAAAATAGAAAACTCACCTTCATCAACGATTAAGAGCATAAACTTGACCCAGAGACCCATCCCCCCAAATTCAAGTTAAAGAAAGTCCATTGAGACTTCCCTGGGTGGTCCAGCAGTTAAGACTCCTCTCTCCCAACGCAGTGGGCACGGGTTCAATTCCTGGTTAGAGAACTAAGATCCCAATGCTGCATAGCATGTCCAAAAAAACAAAAAAAAGAATCACTGGAAATAATAAGTGCAGACTGCCAGATCCTATCCCAAGAGAGCTCGATTTAGAAGAATTGGGGAGGCCCTGGAATCTGCATCTTTTCATTCATCCCAGGTGGTTTATAGACTGTACTTTCTGAAACAGTGATAAATACAGATGTCCAGAGTCATCTGATTTTTATTAATCCATCAGATCAAAGGATGGAGAACTCTTTTGGACATAAGTTGAAAGATATGTTTAAAATAGTTCAATAAAGTCCCAAAGAATTCATCCCCATAAAATATAGGTTAAATGAAAATGGAAGAAATATTTTTAAATTTTTGATGAAAGTAGGTTTTGTTAATCCAGAGGAATTTTATGATCTGTCCCCATATGAGTTTTTTAAAAATATATTTATTTATTTGGCTGCAATGGGTCTTAGTTGTTGTATGCGAACTCTGACCTGTGACAGGTGGGACCTAGTTCCCTGACCGGGGATCGGATCCAAGCCCCTTGGCATTGGGAACGTGGCATTTTAACCACTGGACTACCCAGGAAATAGTACCCAGGAAGTCCCCCCATATGAGATTTTTTTTTTTAACTTTGAACAAGTAATAATTCTAGATTTCACAGGAAGTTGCCCAAATGTATAGGAAGGTGTTCTATACCTTCAAACAGTTTTGTCCAATGGTGACATCTTGCACGACTATTTTAAGATAATATTTTTCTATACAGATAGTAACATCCATGTAGATAGTAGACATGAAGTATAATAGCTGGGAAACTCACACTGGTATAATCTATAGAACCAGTTTAGATTTCACTGGTCTTACTTGTGTGTGCGTGTGTGTGTGTGTGTGTGTGTGCCTGTGTGCAGTTTTATCACGCATGTTGATTCATGCGAACACCATCGCGATTAAGACACAGAACTGTCCCATCAGCACGAGGGGTCTAAGTGATAAGGCATCTCTTTCTGCCGCACTTGCTCTTCTTCCTGCCCCGCCACGGGTGGGCAGCTACTAATTCCAATCTGCTTTCTGTCGCTGTGATAGGATTATACAGTAGGTAACTTTTCGACACTGGCTTTTTAACAGCATAATTCTCAGTTGTTGCATTGTATTCATCCTTTATTATTTAACACTGCTCCATGGTATGGATACATCACAGCTTGTATAACCATTCACCTGTTCTCGGACACTTTCACTGTTTCCACTTCATGGTGTTACAAGTAGAGCTGCTATGAACATTCATGCACAGGTTGTGTATGAACACAGATTTCCATTTTGCTGGGATGAATGCCCAGAAGCGCAATTGCTGGGTCATATGGAGAGAACATATTTAGTTCTGTAAGAAACCTCCAGACTGGTTCCCAAAGTGGCTATCTCATTTCACATTCCCACCAGGCATGGATATGTGATCTGGTTTCTCCACATCATCACCAGCATTTGGTATTGTCACTATTTTTAATTTTAGCCATTCTGACACATACATAGTGATATTTCATTGTGGTCTTCATTTGCATTTCCTCAGTGACTAATGATGTCGAACATCTCACGTGCTTGGCATATCTACACTTTGTGTTGAAATATCTATGTATTTTTTTGCCCATTTTAAAATTATATTTCTTTTTCCTTTTTTTTTTTTTTTTTTTTTTGCCATACCTCAAGGCTTGTGAATCTTCGTTCTCTGATTAGGGATTGAATCACAGAAGTAAAAGTGCCGAGTCCTAAGCACTGGACCGCCAGGTAATTTCCCTAGATTTCTTGTTTGTTTTTCTGTATAGAGTGTTTTTTACTGTTGAATTTTGATAGACATTTATGTATTCTAGATATTCCATTGAAAACATCTTTATTTTCCTTTCTGATCACAGAGGTCATTATTTTTAAACTTCTAGCACTTCTGAAATATATAATATAGAATGTGAAAGTTCTCTTATATTCTAGCAGAGATGTAACCATATTAACTGATATCAGAGGATTTTTTTTCTTTTGCATGTACTATAAACCTATTCATGTAAATACTTTTTTTTAAAACCAAAATGAGATGAATGCAAACTGCTTTACATTGCCTTTTTTTTTCCATTTCATAAGGTATCCTAGACATCTTTTCTCATGGCTGTTAGAGACCTAACTCCTATTTTGTAACATCTGCATAATAATTCAGTTGTACATGTGAAACTTCAAAACTACAATGAAAGCATTCACTTGAAAGCCAGGAAAGTTCCCATTGTATTTTGTTTCATTTACGTTGGAGACGTATCATCCAGAAGCACACGGCTGTTCAGTCCCTTAGGAGCCAAGATAACACCGAGGTTTAACTGAGCTCGTGCTTGAAACTGAGGTATCAGTCATGTGGACCGATAGTCTGTTAAGTTTTTCTCAAGTTTCCTTAAGAGTCTGTGACCCTCCTTTCCCCGAGTGTTTTTTTTCTAGATGCCTTTGACTCTGGTGTGGATTAAGCAGCAGGAAGAAGCAGGCCTGGGCATCAAGCTACAGCCAGCCCTGGGAACACAGCTTTGGGTTCTTTCGTTGGCTGCTTTGTGGAAATTGATCTCACGTTTTGCACAAAAGCTTCTTCCTCTCCTTCTGATTTAGATGAACAGTCGGAGTCCCAGGGCCTCCCTGATGGCTCCGATGGTAAAGAATCTGCCTGTAATGCCCGAGACCCAGGTTCCATCCCTGGGTCGGGAAGATCCCCTGGAGAGGAGAATGGCAACCCACTCCAGTATCCTTGCCTGGAGCATCCCCGTGGACAGAGGGGCCTGGCGGGCTACAGTCCATGGGGTTGCAGAGTCGGACACGATTGAGTGACTAACACTTTCACGTCTCGAAGTCCCAGCAGTCCTCCGTGGCTCCATGTCACTGGCGTCTGGTTCTCTCCTGACCGCCCCGCCTCCTGGCTGACCCCAGCCTCCGCACCCTCCGTGTCCCTCCTCAGAGCCTTCTTCTTTGAGCTATTCCCCCTCTCTCCCCGTGGTGGCCCCCACTTCCTCTCCCCCTCCAAGATTCAATACTTTAAGTATAGTATGTTTATCAAGATGAGTCAGTGGTACGATCTTCTAGTTTATACTTATTGTCAACAGAAAGGCTTGGAAAAAAATGTTTCAGTAGTGTAAGGTGTAGCTTTTTTATTTTAATGCCCCAGTTTTTTACTAAGTCCCTGTACTGCGTGCAAGACCTTGGTTCTCCGACCAGGGATCGAATCCGTGCCCTCTGCAGGGAGAGCGCCAGTCCTAAGCCCCACTGGCCAGAAGACCCTAAGGCTCTTGGATACTGTATTCAGAATATTCACCTCCCTCTATTTTCGGTAACAGAAGGAGATACAGTAAATGATCTTTTTGTTTTCTTTTATTTGGCCCTGCTTTGCAGCCTATGGGATCTTAATTCCCCTGGTCAGGGGTCAAACCCAGGGCGCCCCCGCNAACTTTTCTTCCAAGGAGCAAGCATCTTTTAATTTCATGGCTGCAGTCACCGTCTGCAGTGATTTTGGAGACCAAGAAAATAAAGTTTGACACTGTTTCCACTGTTTCCCCATCTATTTGCCTTTGTTTGGGATTGGAATTAAAAACTGACTTTTCCTATCCTTTGGCCACTGTTTGCTGGCATATTGAGTGCAGCACTTTTAACAGCAACACTGTTAAGATTTGAAATAGCTCAACTAGAATGGTATCACCTCCACTAGCTTTGTTCCTTGTGATGCTTCCTCAGGCCCACTTGACTTTGCACTCCAGGATGTCTGACTCTAGATAAGTGATCACACCAGCATTGTCATCTGGGTCTTGAAGATCTTTTTTGTATAGTTCTATGTATTCTTGCCACCTCTTCTTAATATCTTCTGCTTCTGTTAGGTCCATATCATTTTTGTTCTTTATTGTGCCCATCTTTGCATGAAATGTTCCCTTGATATCTCTGATTTTCTTGAAGAGATCTCTAGTCTTTTCCATTCTATTGTTTTCCTCTTTCTTTGCATTGATCACTGAGGAAGGCTTTCTTATATAATGTTAATCTTCAAGCAATTGATTTCTCATCTTACATACCAGAGCATAAGAAGATTAAATTTTCTTTCCAGTTCAAAAATTCTGGAAGGAAATATGACCAGATCAGATGAAACAATAAGTGTCTGGGACTTGAGAGGACGGTAACATTGTGTCTGACAAGGATCACGTTTTTACTGCCATGCAGGGGTTTGTAACTTCTTTGGCACTGTTATGCAATTCCCCAGGGCTGCACACAGGACAGGACGTGTCTATTCAAGCATCACTGGAATCAAAAGGATTAAAGAACACAAGGCCTTTCTCCTTCTCTCTGCTTTTTGAAAGGGGAGTAGTCTTGCTTTGTGAGTATGCCAGCTCCTGGACTTTCCTTTTTGGTGCAGAATCTGCGTAATGGACAGATTTTCCCAAGAAAAATAATGAGCATGAGACACTAGACCATACTTCCCAGAGTGTCTTTGTGGGGAGCATAAATGGAGGCCCTGGGGTGGAACTGGGGGTGGAGAGAGAATAGAAGAGACATGTGGAGGGGAGGGAAAAGCATGGATGGGAGAAAAAGAAACAGATTGTCAGCCACTGTGCCACCTCTGTGTGTGGGAGACGCTATACCACATGCATGTGGGGAAAGAATTTTATAGTGGGCAGCTGGGGATGGGGCTAGATTGATAGAGTGGCTGCCTGTGTAGAAAACAGTGGCAGAGAGCAGAAGAGAGGATTGTTAAGAGGTATGGTTGGATATTAAGAACTGTTTTCCCACCTCCGTCTCTTTGGTTTCTTCTCAGCGACTAAATGGCATTGAAATCGTTTGATTTTTATTTGTGCCTATTATAAACCAAGGTGTTTTATTTGTCAAAAGTATCCTTTATAGAGCAGCAGTCATAGTCAAATCCCTGCAAAGTTTCTCCATATTTGGGACGCTGTTTCATTAACTTTATTTGAACAGCTAGGTGCTGTTTGGGAAGGCACATTGGCCTAAAAGTTCTCCATCAAGGCTGTTTTTGAGTGATTCTGAAAAATCTGGAAATCCTCTGGTAGAGTCTAAGACAAAAAGCAAAAATATTTACTACAGATTTAGTTGTTTATTTCAGGATATTATCTTACAATTGCAATCAATGATATTGATTGTCTATAGAACATCTTTGATACATCTGTGTAAGTCTTTTATAAATCTTTAAATAGGTCTTTGTAGGTCTTTAAAAAGCAAAGTAGTGCATATTAATGTTATGGAGATCAAACATAAACATGAACAACATGACAAGAGAGCTGATGTTATACAAATGGGTACTTGGTTCTTGCAGTAACATTTCCAATGACAGCCATTATTCACAGAATCAAAAAGCACTAATTCTCCAGTAACTTAAATGGAAATAGCAATGATGCACCCTGAGATACTGTAATCTAGTTAAGGTTTTTTGTGATTTTTTTAAATTGGGGAAAATAAGGGTTTTCTTTATATTTCAGGTTGTTTTACTTGGGAACATATAAATAAACGTCAGTGTCTTTTGTGTTTCTCTGCTGTCAATTTCAACTGACACTGCACACACACTAAGCCACGCCAGGTCCCAAATATATTCAGACTTCACAATATATTAAGTCCTACTGAAATAAGCAAAAATAGCTTTTGTCTAAATTGTCTAAGTTCTTTTGAAATATATATGTTTCCAAAGAAAATACAGTGTTTAGAATCTTTGTCATCCTCACACACTTGTTTCTGCATTTCTCAATATACAGAGAAAATTCAAGGTGAATCTCAGAGTTGATAATCACAATGAATTGTGCTTCTTGAGAATGGCACATAATTTTGTCATATTACCTTAACTTTCCAAAGGAGAGAGTAGAAAGGAGCTGAAAAACTATCTTTATCCTTGTGATAGTTTGGCCCAAGAAGTTATGGTTAGAAGTATCTCGTTTTCTCTTGATCCTGCCTTGTCTGGAATAGAAGTCAAAAATCGGTGCAGCGCAGATCAGGTCCGACCCCCAGACTTGCTTTGTTTGGTTCACACAATGTTTTTTGTCTGCTTTAAGTTTTTATCAGTTCCCTTAAATGTTCACCATAATCATCACTACTCCTTATGCCCTGTTTGCTTTAGTCATTTATATTATCTTACTGGTCCCTGTGCATTTTTTTTTTTTTTTTTTCTTTTTTTTGGTTTGGCTTTTTTTTTTTCTATNCCATAATCATCACTACTCCTTATGCCCTGTTTGCTTTAGTCATTTATATTATCTTACTGGTCCCTGTGCATTTTTTTTTTTTTTTTGTCTATTTATTGGTTTGGCTTTTTGCTTTACAATCTTTGGTGAGAGTTTATAGAAATTAGTTCCACAAGTTGTCCATAAACCTACAAAGCAATTTGGTTATGTATCAGTTGGCTTATCATTTCTAAATTTACTATCAAGTGGCCTCAGAAGAAAAGGGTGCCTTTGGTTGGCTCTCCCTGTAGCTTTCTTAGCGTTGTGCTCTTAGTTTACTCCTAAGTTTGGACCTGAAAATAATATCAGAGCAGCCTGGTTACCACCGGTGGTACCGAAGTATTCCCACTGAACAAAGACCTTTAATGTCACAGGAGAATGAGATATACATTCTCAAACTCACAAACATCAAAACTGAACTTCCTGAAAGGAGAGTTTGTTGTAATAGTGAATAGGCATTTCAAATATCTCTTGAGGACCTACCAACAATCAATAGCATTTTTCACCTTTAAGCACTTATTGTGCATTTATTTTTCCCTTTCTGTAGACTAAACAAACAGATTACAAAGAGAAGACTTTGTTTTGAGAAGACCATGCCAATCTCCTTAACATCTACTGGAAATGATATTCCTGGGTGTCAGAATTCTTTATAAGTCTCTTTTTATTTTTCTAGAAAAAAAAAATCTGGGTAACAGTAATATGTGTTTAAAAATAAAAGCCAGCTGCTCATCACACATTCACAGCTTCCTTCCCTGCCCTCCCCACTTCTTTGCCAGGCCTACAGGAAGTCAAATTTTCAATTTTATCTTGCCTTTTTAAGATCTTCTGCTGCAAAGCCAGTTTCTATTTAGATGGATCTGGTGCCTGGACTTGCGTATTTTCGTGCCCTGACTCCCTAAATAAAAAAGGTAGTTATCCATTGAATATATTGTCTATCTAGCACTTTTCAGATGAGAGGGCCTAGAAAACATACACTTTCTGAAAGACTCCTATGCTATTCCACCAATTAATAAAACCACATTTTAAGCAAACATGTTATCTACTTTATATTAGTGGGAAAATATCTAAGATATTAGCTGTGGGTAATTGGTTGCAAAAACAGCCTCAGTTCGCTGCCTCTTCTCACATCCAGGCCCTTTGCAAAGTGATGTTTTAGCTCTTCAAGAGGAGATTTTATTTTCCCACCCTTGACCTTGGGCTCGTCTTGTGGCTCTCTTTGGCCACTATGGTAGAAGTGGTGGTGTGCCAGGTCTAAGCCCAGGTCTCAAAATGCCTTGTGCTTAGGTTGTTTCCATGTCTTGCCTACTGTAGACACTGCTGCTATGAACACAGGGGTGCATGTTACCTTTTTGAATTATAGTTTTGTCTGGGTATATGCCCAGGAGTGCAACTGCTGGATTATATAGTAAACGAGTTCTTCTTAAAACACTAGGTATTAGGCTGGTTTGTATGTGTCAGTAGCTACACTTCCTCATAGAAGGCATTTTAGTATATGTGCACATATATCATAGAAAATATGAACCTAGATGTAGGTACCACTGCCAAGGAAAATTAGTACATTGCAAGGCTATCGTAAGAATTAGAAATGGTATACATAAAATGCCTGGAAAACAGGTGCTCAGTAAATGAAAATTACTAGTATGTTTATATGTATGTTTGATGCTATGTGAGTTATACTATTAAGTGTCACCTTCCTGAAGCTCACAGGTTAGAAGCAATATATGTATGATTAGAGTGGTCTCTGTGTCTGGTTCTCACAAGGACGCCTGTCTAAACCAAGCCCCTCCAAGTAGCTTTGTTCTCCTAGGAATATCTCCAGGTGGTTCTCCTTGGACATCCAGAACCTATCTAGCCCAGACCTCCACTCTCATCCCCACTCTGCACTTCTGCTGGGCTCCTGCTGTGGCCCAGTGCCACTGCCCTGAACTGCCCTGCCTCCTTGGCTTGTTGCTGTTGTTCGATTGCCCCTCCTCTGGTCTTCATGACCGGTGACAGATTGGCATTATTACTGTGGTTTGGCTTCTCCAGCCATTAGCTTTATCATATTACTCTCTTTATCAGTAATTTTTAATCAGGTTCTCATGGCAGACTGGCTAGATACTCACCAAACCCCTTTTTCTCTCTGGGTACGTAACTGAACTATATTTTCCAGTTCCTAGCATCAGCTGGGGCCAAGGGAATAGTTTCCAATAATAAAAATTTGTTGCAGAATTGATGTATAACTTCCAGAATAAAACAAGGGTACACCTTTTCCATACTTTCTGTCTCATTCCACAGTTGGCTGGTTGGAAAAGATAGACTGAAAGACAACAGTAGAACAGGGGATGATAAAAGTACTAGATGGAAAGAGCCTGGATCTCTGTGTCAACACTTGAAAAAGAGTCACCTAAAAGAATGATCTGACCAGGAAGATCTGCATTAGTCTTTGCATGAGTTAGAAATAAGTTTTCATTATGTTAGTCAGTCTTGGAGATTGGAGAGGTTGGTTGTTACCATAGAGTAGCCTAACATATCCTGACTAATACAACTCCCAACTTTGATAGCCCTATTTTTGTTGTTGTTGTTTATTAAAGTCCTCCTACCATAGCAGCTTTATTTGTCTCATTGCTTCTCACAGGGACTTTGCACCTTTAAGCCTGGGCAAGTTGCCTAGAATTGGAATAGAAAGAAAACATAAATCAACTCAACAAATATTTATTGAATGCTTGCCATTTGCTCTGTATTGGGCTGGGCACAGAAGTTGCTGCTGTTTAGTTGCTAAGTTATGTCTGAATATTTTGCAACCCTATGGATTGTAGTCTGCCAGGGTCCTCTGTGCATGGGATTTCTCAGGAGGAACAATGCTGGAATGGGTTGCCATTTCCTTCTCCACGGGGATCTTCCTGACTCAGGGATTGAACTCATGTCTCCTGCATACCACTGAGCCACCAGGGAAGCCCAGGTATGGAGGTTAGAGAGCCGAAACACAGAAAGGACGTCATAGTGCCTCACTCAGTGTTACACTTCTCCAGGACTGAGTTCTGACAACTCCCACCTCTGCTCTCAAGTATAAATGCCTTGCCCATCCTGGATACTGTGAGAAAGGCAAGAGATAGTCCTTTTTTCCCTCTGCTTCCCCTTCACAAGTCTCAGTGTCAAGGCTACAGGACAGCACCACCATATCTTATGACATTTCCCTCCTAGAAGACTCAATGGATGCTTCTTAAAGAAGATACCTCTTTGCCTCCCATTCAGTGCCACAACTTCAAAGGTGACTAGGACAATGAGGCAACTCCCATAAGCATCTTCACTGCAGATATAAAATTTTGATGTCACAATATTTTTTATTGTTTTTGTCGTTTATTTCCCTGCAAAGATGCCGAGAAAGATGGATCACAAGATTGTGAATCTTTGGGTTTCTCCCTGACATTCCAGACAACCTGGAATGTACCTGGTTATTAATAATGGGAAAATAAGTCATTGGTAAAATAATGCTCACTGTTTTGTTCCACTGGAGAAGGTAAGACACTTGGATAAAGAGAGAAAGTATTTGACAGAGGAAAGATGAGGTTGATTTAAAGAAAAGGAAAAAGTAATCTCAACACTGATATTTCAACCATAATGAATTTGCATTCCCAATTTAGCTTCATAGTGCTGAAACATTTCTCCCTCCAATGCTTTTGGTTTTTCTTTTATTTATTTACTTTATTTTACTTTACAATACTCTATTGGCTTTGCCATACATCGACATGAATCCACCAGGTGTACACGCTAAATAGCATGTTGCTGAATAATTAAAGAGTCACATTTGAAGGGCGGGGTGGTTTTCAAGGATCTTTGTGTATTGGATGGAGTTTTTCACCAGGCAGCAAGGTGGTTCAGAAGAACTTCAGACTGTGTTTGCCTGTTGAAAAATGTTTAAAAGGTTTCTTTTGAAACTAGAGGTGTCTACTGAGTCCAAAACGAATTGGAGGAGCCTCAACAGCTGGATGCCATAAAAGCCTCAAGACAGTATCTCATCTTTTCATCATTCTACTGACCACACCTAGACTATTCAGCAAAAGGACGTTTGCCATGGAACCATCATCTGTTCCCCGGCTCTGCGGTATCTGATAGTGAAATCAGCTCACTTTGATACTGAACGTGTTGGATGGAGATAATTAATTCTCCGTCTGGATAAGTAAGTCATTATTTCGCCTCTTGTCCCTGCTTTAATCAGTTCCTTCGAGCTATCAACTGCGCTTGCGCACATGATCACGCACGCGCTCCCCGAGAGTTATCAAATCCCGTCTGCCCAAAGAAATCAGCTTTACAGATTTTAGAGGGGATTTAAGACAATAAACGGTGTTCTTCAATGAACAGTAATGGGATTCCACTAACAACTTGATTTACAGACCAAATGTGACAGACGTGGCTAATCTGGTTTAATAGTACACAGAATAAAATTCTAGGTTAAAAACAGTGCCAGTTGAGAACCTTTCTTCCATATAAACAGTTCAGAAGACTTTTAGTGGAGAAGAAACCCTGTTGTCTGATTATTCTGCAATTGGTATGAAATATTTCACTAATGAATTAAAATTCCTGCATTTTAAAAAATTTTGAGTGTTTAAAAAATAAAAGACTAAAAACCTAAAAAAAAAAAAAATTGGAAGCCTAGTAAAGACAGCAAGACTGACCTTATTTTTATAATTCTCTGACTATTGAATTCAAGGACCTAGTAGCTAACACAGAGCTGGCCACTCAACAGAGATCTGTTGGGCCAAAATCTTTAAATGTTTGTTCAGTTGAAATGTCTGTTTTATCTTTAGCCTGCCTTTTTATCTGTGTGGAATGTTCCTCTGGCAAAAGTATTCTGACACATAGTTGTTTCTTTTTTTTTCCTAAGTACTAAATTACATTGCTTTTGGAGTTTCAGACTTTGAATGTACCCCATGTGATACATTTGAAGTGGCAGATGGAACTCTTATGCCACTGGAAATTCTAAAGTATGTGAAGGAAAAATTTATTTCTCTTACTCATTTTCTGTTCAACCATATTTTTTTAATCAGTGCTGAGATGATAAATTCTACTGAAGTAAATAAATTGCTCAATTGATATTCTTAGTGTTGCTGCCTTTATTTTTTTTATGACATGCTAGAATTCTTCTGTTGTGAAAAGGAAAGAAAATTCAGTTTGGTGCCTGGTTCCTTTTCCCTGTCTTGATTTTAGAAATTAATGAGAATGCTAATTAAACAGCAAAGAAAATGAAAAAAAAAAGAAAAGAAAAATTTAGTGTATTAGCAAACCTGACACCAAAGAATGAAAAAGAAAAAAGGAAAGAAATTCAGAAGGATGCACTCTTTGCATTAAAATATTGATAAGAGCATGTGAAAAGAAAGAAAAAAGAGAGAGAAGATAGAAAATGAACAGAAGGAGAGGAGTTAAAAGATACTTTTGATATAGACACAGATTTCCCTTGTGGCTCAGCTGGTAAAGAACCCGCCTGCAATGTAGGAGACCTGGGTTCAATCCCTGGGTTGGGAAGATCCCCTGGAGAAGGGAAAGGCTACCCCATCCAGTATGCTGGCCTGGAGAATTCCATGGACTATATAGTCCATGTGGTCACAAAGAGTCAGACACCACTGAACAACTTTCACTTGATATAGACACAGCAAATATTGGGAGCCTTTTACTGTAGGATTCAATCCCTGGGTCAGCTGCAGNCATCCAGTATGCTGGCCTGGAGAATTCCATGGACTATATAGTCCATGTGGTCACAAAGAGTCAGACACCACTGAACAACTTTCACTTGATATAGACACAGCAAATATTGGGAGCCTTTTACTGTAGGATTCAATCCCTGGGTCAGCTGCAGAAGGAAATGACAGCCCACTCCATTATTCTCACCTGGCAGATTACATGCACAGAGGAGGCTGGTGGGCTGCAGTCCATGGGGTTGCAAAGAGTCATGCATGACTTAGCAACTGAGTAACAACAACTATAGGTTCAGATCTCCTGGGCATGTCTGTTGAACCAGCAGCACAGGTGGGCCTTGCTGGGGCCTTTGACAAGCTTTTTAAGAAGCCTCCTGGGAAACAGTGTTAGTTCTGTTCATTGCTAAAATTAAGAAATATTGGAGGCTTCTGAAGGCCAGGTGAGGGGAATAATGGAATCTGGGGTATGGGGAGGTTTGAAGAACCCTTTAGAAAGAACTTATCATAAGGAAAGATGAGTACTCAAAGAGGCCATTGATTACCCACTGGAGAGGGTTGGCACTAAGGTGTGAATGTATATGTCCCCTTCATGATGGGCATTAGCGACTTTATAAAAGAGGCCACACAGAACTCCCTGGCCCCTTTTGCCATAGGAGAACTGTGAAAAGACAGTCTTCTGCGAACCAGAAAGAGGGCCCTCTGCAGAGCCCCAGAATCCCTGGAACTGTGAGAAGCAAATTTCTGTTGTTTATAAGCCATCCAGTTTATGGTTTTTGTTACAATAGCCCGACAGTTGAAGGACAGACATGGACTCCTGTGCAAGACAAGAGCTGTGGCTTGAATCTATTGCCTCCCCTTCAGATCTGTGTCTGAGCCTAGGAGAAAAAAGCTGAGTGAAAACATCAAGTTGTTTCTTGAGAAACCAGGAAGAACACAGCTGTCCTGCTTTGGGACACTTTCCTGAGTCTCAGTTTCTCTTACATTCCTGTAAAATTATGGTGTGACCTCAGCACGTGACCACCGTGAGAGTGGACTTCTGTGTCCAGAGCAGTGGCCTGTCATCTGGGGGCACAGTGTGGAGAGAGGAGCCTAAAATGCAGAGGCCAAGACAGAGAGGATGGCCACTCCTTCGGGATGAAAGGAGAGTGGGGAGGAGGTTCCAGCAGTCTCGTGGTCGCCAGGCCGTAGTGCACAGGCTAGACACCTTCTGGGGATGCCCAGCAGCAGTGGGCAGTGAGACTTCTCACTGCCACAGTGGGCAGTGGTGGCTTCTCAAGGGACCAGAGGTGCCGCATAAGCAGATAGAGGCACTAGTCTGGCAAAGTGTAGGTAGAGAGATGGCTGTGGCCTCAGGCACGGCTGAGTCCTAGAGACACTTGGGTTAGAGAAAAAGGGATCCTGAAGGGGAGATCTTCAGTCTCGCTTGTGAATTTCAGAAGAAGAGAGCTGGGATTTTAACACTGGTCTGTCTGATTCTTATTATTTAGTCGTTAAGTTGTGTCCAACTCTTCTGCGACCCCATGGATTGTAGCCCACTAGGCTCCTCTGTCCATGGGATTTCCCAGGCAAGAATACTGGAGTGGGTTGACATTTCCTTCTCTAGGGAATCTACCCAACCCAGGGATCGAAACCACGTCTCCTGCATTGGCAGATAGGTTATTTATCACTGAACCATCTGGGAAGTCCCTGTCTGATTCCAGGCCCTACTTTCAGTTTAGTTCAGTTAAATCGCTCAGTCATGTCTGACACTTTGTGACCCCATGGACTGCAGCACACCAGGCTTCCCTGTCCATTAGCAACTCCCAGAGCTTGCTCAAACTCATGTCCATCCAGTCGGTGATGCCATCCAACCATCTCATCCTCTGTTGTCCCCTTCTCCTCCTGCCCTCAATCTTTCCCAGCATCAGGGTCTTTTCCAGTGAGTCAGCTGTTCACATCAGGTGGCCAAAGCATTGGAGTTTCAGCTTCAGCATCAGTCTTTCCAATGAATATTCAGGGCTGATTTCGCCTTACTTTATTCATCACTAAGCACCATTGCTCCAAACAAAATTATTAGTGCAGCACGCAGTCCCAAGCCAGACCCTGAGCTTGAATGTCTTATCCTACCACATGAAAGAGCAAGAGAGTAGAAATTCATCTTTTAAATAATGAAATCTGTGTGCAATTTTTAAAAATATTTACCAATAATGTCAAGATGCACAAAAGCTACTTGTGCTGGGAATTGATGTGTTTAAACAACAAGGAAAGCAGATCCAGTAGATTCATAGCCACTGATGCTGGGCATTAATAGAAGTGACCCTATTACCTGGTGTCCAGGTCTTCCTCCATGACCCTCCCTTTTGACCCCGTGTGGTCAGTCCAGGCCCAGTCTCCATGCTACCCCTTACACCCAGCTGGGAATTTTTAAAATCTCGGGGACTCTGCCTGCACTGAGCCAGTTTTATCAGCATCTCTAGGTGTGGGACTCAGGCTTCAGGAATTTTTAAAGCTGTCCATGTGACTCCACTCTGCAGTCCCAGCTCAGAATTCTGCTCCAGGATCTCTGCAGACCTTGGGAAGAAGGGCTGAAGGAAGCCTTGCCCAGCATTGTGCTCTGGGAGTCCAGGGACTGGGCAGCAGTCTGGGGGCTCAGCTCCATCCCCCCTTACTTAACAACACTGTGCCGGGGTGCCTGGCCCACATCTACAGGTGGGTCCACAGGTAAGGGGACAGTTTTTTCTAGTGGGGTCTTTATAACACTGTGGGCTTTATGCAGTGATTATATGTGGGCTAAGGTGGGTGCACGCTAAGTCGCTTCAGTCCTCTCTGACCCTGTGACCCTGTGAATTGTAGCCAGATAGGCTCCTCTGTCCATGGGGATTCTCCAGGCAAGAATACTGGAGTGGGTTGCCATGCCCTCTTCAAGGGGATCTTCCTGACCCAGGGATCGAACCGCCTCTCGTATGTCTCCTACGTTGGGAAGCAGGTTCTTTACCACTAGCGCCACCTGGGAAGCGGGATTCTCGAAAAGCAATGTTCTGAGGTATTTTTTAGCCTCGTGGCACTTGCTGTGAAGCCTCCAGGAAGTTCTGTGTATTTCTTCTCTCAAGCACATGCTTTACTGCAAAAGGGCCAGTTTCGTTTCTGTTTCTCTCCGACCTCAGGCTTCTACAGACTGGTGATAACTTTTTATTTTGTTTCATGAAACATTCTTGACTGTGTTAAAATTGTTGAAACACACAGAGAACCTGCAGGGGGTCGGGGGAAGAAAGCGGGACTTCTGGGTTCACCTGCAGATCCAGGCTCTGTCTGGTACAGTTCTAATAACAGGCACCCCGCCTTGTTCTCTGAGTCTGAGTTCCTGTGTTAGTAACCCGCCTCACACTCCAATTCCTACCACTCTGGGCTTTATCTGTCTCCCTGAGCCAGAAGTCCACCTGCAACTGATAGCAAATTGCCTCAGGCCTACAATGCACAGATAGCTGTTCCTAAAGCCATAGCCCATTCCTACATCACGCTTTCTGTGCCTTGCACACCAAGCACACACTCTTGTTGGTGGCCATTAGCTGCTGGGCTGGATCATTAGCCTCCTTTTCTCATATTCTTCCTTGTCCCCACCCCTGGTCTTGCCTCTGCTCCCAGCCCTGTCCCACACTGTCTGCTCATCTCCATCCGTCACCCACTGCACTGAATCCTCTCATGACCAAGCAGGAGCACTTCCCAAAAGCATGCAGTCACTGCCTTTTAGGTATTGATTCATTTCATCCCCCCAATAGTCTTGTGGTATTTTTAGAATATTTAGAAATGTGTTTTAGAATATTTATGTAATTTATAGGCTTACCACTCAACAAATCAATAACAGAAAATCTATATTTTATATGATTAAATACATGTTCATTCATGCAATAAATAATCTACTAGGCATGATTCTAGGGGTGTAGGATATAAGACAGACCAGATTCCTACTCCATGGGACTTATGTTTCATTAATAGAGGAGACAGACATTAAACATACAAAGAAAATACTGTTGAAGGATAGTGAGTGCTGTGAAGCAAATAGAATGGGGTGAAGTGACTTTAAATTAGGTAGCTAATGAAGGTAATTAGTGAAGAGGTGCTATTGGAGCCATGTGAATGATGGAAAGGTTTGAGGAAAAATGTTTGAGACAGAAGGATGAGCTAGGACAAAGGTCCTATGGTGGCCACACACTTGACATCATTGAGGACAGTAAGAAGGCTGTGGAGGTGGCTGTGAAGGGGAGAGTGATACCAGGTGAGATGAGAGAGCTTGGCAGGGTCAGGTCAGGTGAAAAATCAATACCAATGTAAACGGTATGGATATTGTTCTGAGTTTTATCCAGAGTTAATGATGGGCTTTAGGTGCAGGCCTGAAGCAGTCCGATTTATATTTGCAAAACATCACATGGACTGCCGGGCAGAGAATGCATCGTGAAAGGCAGGAGTGGGAACAGGGAGACCTGTTTAGAAGGAAAAATATGTTGATCCAGATGCACTTGCTTGGCTTTGATTACTGGGTTATGATGCAGATAGAAGTAGAAGGATTCAGCATGTATTTGGGAATGGAGAGGATATCAGGAGAGGGTCAGAGGTGAAAGAAAGTGATGAAATGAGAACAACCTGTAAATTGAAAGTTAAATATATGGTTGATTTTTTTTTAATGTGGAAATCTTTATTTTAACAAATAAGTATAGTATTTTTAAAAATTGACATGAAAGTTAAAAAAAAGCAGCCGGTAAAAGTACCTTTCCCTGAGATGATGAAAACAGGGAAAACAGACATGGGAAAAGAAACCAAGAGATGGACTTCCCTGGTAGCTCACACGGGTTAAGTCCCTGATCTGGGAAGATCGTGCATGCTGTGGAGCAACTAAGCCTGTGCGACACAACTACTGAACCTGCGCTTTGGAGCCTCAGAGCCGCAACCCCTGAAGCCCCCGTGCCACAGCTACTGAAACCTGCGAGCGCAAGACAAGCCACTGCAGTGAGAAGTCAGTGCACCACAGCTAGAGAATAGCCCCCCTCACTGCAGTTAAAGAAAACCCTTCCCAGCAGTGAAGACCCAGCACAACCAAAAATAAATAAAAGTGGATAATTTTTTAAAAAAGAAAAGAAGCCAAGAGGTCTGTAGACAAGAGACAAGTGAAGTGTAAATTGCCTATTAGGTACCAAGTACTAAATAATCTAATGCATACTCAACATACTGCTCAGTTTCACCGCAAATAGAAAAGCATAGTATCCTTACTCTTAAAAAAAAAAAATCTAAGTAATGTTTGGTATGGACAATGGTGTGCTCTGGCTATCAAACCGTGTTCTATTATTACTTCTTTCAACAAATTGGCAAAAACCACTTTGACAGTCATTTGGCACGTCAGAGAAGGCAATGGCACCCCACTCCATTACTCTTGCCTGGAAAATCCCATGGATGGAGGAGCCTGGTGGGCTGCAGTCCATGGGGTCGCTAAGAGTCGGACACGACTGAGCAACTTCACTTTCACTTTTCACTTTTCTGCACTGGAGAAGGAAATGGCAACCCACTCCACTGTTCTTGCCTGGAGAATCCCAGGGACAGGGGAGCCTGGTGGGCTGCCATCTATGGGGTCGTACAGAGTCATACATGACCGAAGCGACTTGGCAGCATCAGCAGCACACACATGTAACTGGGTGTCCGTGTGACTGCAGGGTCTGTCAGTGGTGACGTGAGCAGAAGAAGCTGGGGCGGCTTGGGGGGCCAAGTCCTGGTCCTGTCACATTTCGTCCTGGCAGCTGACTAACCTCCCTCCCGGTAGGGGAGGGCATTTCTGCTGATGTCCTGCTTTCTGTTTCCACTCCTCATCTAACGACCCTGGAAATACAACTCCCTGAGACAGGAGTTCTTCCCATTCTGCTTTAGAGTATTCAGGCTCCGAGTACAAGGTATTGATTAAAGCATGATCTTGCTAGTGTTCACACCAAAGACATTTTGGGTTTAAAGATTGGTGGGAAGTCAATTATTGCTGGTTTTTTCCTGACTTACTATTGTATAGATTTTGGAAATTATAGTAAGGAAAGTTATCATTCATGACAGTGGCACCCTTGTCCTTTTCATATATTTTCTTTTTGTATATGTGTGTGTGTATATATTTATACTCACACCTATTAGGCTTTTATAAAACTGGAGGTTTCCTGCTTTTTTCCCTTAACAATTTATCATATGCATTTTCCCATACTTTTCTAAAATGTAATTGTTAATGATGGCAATCATATGCCTGTCCCATAATTTTTTAACCATTCCTTCCTGACAGTTATGAAGGCTCTTCTAACATTTTTTAGTCATATAAACAATGCTGTGAGAAATATCTCTGAACATAAATCTTTATGTATCTGATTTANTTTTCTAAAATGTAATTGTTAATGATGGCAATCATATGCCTGTCCCATAATTTTTTAACCATTCCTTCCTGACAGTTATGAAGGCTCTTCTAACATTTTTTGGTCATATAAACAATGCTGTGAGAAATATCTCTGAACATAAATCTTTATGTATCTGATTTACTTTTAAAAATTTTAAATTAATTTTATTGTTTCTTAGAAATTAAATAAGTCAAAAGAGAAAAATTTTAAGGCAAATTTTCTGCCGCTAAAGTTATGCTAGTAATGATGACAACAGCTGTTTGAAAGTGCCCATTTCACCACCACCATTTTATGAGTAGATATACAACTTTCTCATTTGGGGAAAAAAATAAAGAAAAATGGCATTGGTCTATCTAACTTAGAAGTTTTTATAAAAATTACACTTTGAGTCTTGAACACTCTCAGATGTCCTTTAGCCACAATCATGAATTGGTTTGTCAATAATTTGCCCATTGTTGTATTAGGAAAAGTTTGTTATTGATTTATGAAGTCCCTTTATATAACAATAAATGAAACCCTTTGATATAATTCTAAATACTTTTCCTAGTTTGTTCCTTCCCTTTTAGTTGTGTTTTGGGTTTGTTTTTAAATCATCCTTTTGGAAGGAATTCTCCATCAGAATTAATAACAGATACTTGGGAGTCCAATCCGAGATCAAATCCTGGCTCTGCCTCTTACTAGCTGTGCCTTTTAAGTTATATAAATTCCTTAAACCTCCATCAACTGTCTATTTTTTTTTATTAATGTAATACCACCAATGTGATAAATTTATGGTAAAGAGTAAATATAATAATGAATAATCTTAACACTTGTGTCAGATATTGTACGCTCTTTTACATAGTACATCTTCTCCCTAAATTTTATTAAAGTATAGTTGATTTAAAATGCTATGTTTTATAAGTACCGCATGCTAATCATTTGTGCCACTGGAGCTCTGTAAATGCTCTGCTGATTTCTTCTATATAGCAAAGGGACCCAGTTATACTTGTATATTATTTTTCATATTCTTTTCTATTATGGTTTATCACAGGATATTGAATACAGTTTCCTGTACTATACAGTAGGACCTTGTTGTTATTCACCCTGTATTTACTAGTTTTCATCTGCTAATCCCAAGCTCCCAGTCTCTCCGACCTCCCCCTCTCCCTGACAACCACAAGTCTGCTCTCTATGTCTCCGTGAGTCTGTCTCTGTTTTGTAGATAGGTTCATTTGTGTTGTGTTTTAGATTCCATATATTAGCATGATATCATATGGTATTTTTCTCTATTTAACTGACTTCACTTAGTTTGATAATCTCTAGGTCCATCTATATTACTGCACATGACATTATTTCATTCTTTTTATAGCTGAGTAATTGTCCATTGTGTGTATGTATATATATGTGTGTGTGTGTATTTGAATATGCATATATATGTGTATATATGCATATGTGTGCATATATATATATATATATATATACACACACACACACATACATACACACACACACCACATCTTCTTTATCCATTCAATTGTCAGTGGACATTTACGTTGTTTCAGTGTCTTGGCTATGATAAACAGTGCTGCTATGAACATAGGTGTGTATATCTTTTGAGTTATAGTTTTGTCTGGATATATGCCCAGGAGTAGGATTGCTGGATCATGTGACAACTCTAATTTTAGTTTTTTGTGGCACCTCCATATTCTTTTCCACAGTTAGGCCAATTTACATTCCCCACACATGGTGCATCTTGTTTAATCCCCACAACAGCCTTATTACATCTTCTGATTGTAGGGTTCATTATTTATGATAGAAAATGCAAGTGCGTGGCTTTGGTGAGTCCCATAGTAAAAACAACCTGGTAAAGTTTGTTTCCATTAGCATCTGCCAAGCTTATTTAATCACAGAAAACTTTTTTCCAGGCAGCACCATGAGCATTACACAGTACTGGAATTTCAAGGACAAGCTTGTTTTAAAATGAAATTTTATTTTGAAATAGTTACAGATTCACATGTAGTTTTAAGAAGTAATCCAGGGAGATCCCGTGTGCCCTCAACCCAGTTCCCCCCAATGACAACATCTAGCAAAACTATTGGACAATATCACAAGCAGGACATGAACATTGGTGCAGACAAGATACAGGATCCATCCTGCTGAACTTTTACAGCCTCGCTCACTTCTCTTCCACCCACCCCCTTTTCTTTATATCTTCTATTTCTTTCCTGAGGCTTTCTATTTTTACATTTGTTTCAACCATAGCTATAATTGTTCTTTGAGGCATTTTTATCATGACTGAGTTGAAGACTTTGTCAGTTAATTCTGTCATATCTGTGATACTGATGTTGTCTTTTTCCCATTCCACTTCTGACCTTTTCTGATTGATTCTTGGTGTGATGAGTGATTTTCAAGTACAATCTGGAAATTTTCATATTATGTGATGAGGCTCTGGATTGTACTGAACCTTCTGTTACTGACTTTTTCTGGCCTTGTCCCAGCATGAAAAGTGAGGGCATTGCCTCGTTTCACAGATGAAAGAAGTTTCATGTTTCCCACTCAGCTTTCATTGACAACCATGGGGGATGGGAGGAGAGCTCCTTATTACTGCTGGGCAGAGACGGCAGTTCAGCTCCCCGTGTGGTTCCATTGGCAATTCTGGGGTCGGGGGTGGGAGGGTTGACAACTCATTATTGCCGACCATAGTGAAAGCCTGGCTTCACTCCACTAGGCTTCCTCTGACACCATCCCTGGGGTGGGAAGGGGGTGGCTTCTTCCTGCCAGGGGGAGGTGCAAGTCCAGGCTCCCATATGGTCTCCCACTCCTCCCATGTGGACGTAGTGGGAGATGGAGACAGCTCATTGTCTAGTAAGATGAAGGTCTCAGCCTTTGATGGTTTTCCCTGACACCACCCCCTAGAAGGGGCTTTCAGGCGCTTATCACAGCTTCTCAAGAGTGGAAGTCCAGGCTGCCCACTCAGCCTTTTTTGGTGGGGATGAGAGGCCAGGCTGCAGTTTTTCCTGTGCTGTTGTCTAGAGGAGAATGGGTACCATCAAGAAGTTCTTTCCCGTGCAAGCCTTTCTTTTCTTGTAGCTGTGACTAGAGAGCGCAAGTTTTTGTCAGGGTTATTTTGGTCCATGTCTGTTGACATTTCTAGATTGTTGGCTTCTTTAACACCAAATTTGGGATATACAAGGCAAAAAAGAAATTCAGGAAACTGACAATTATATCTTCCCTCAGGTCCCGTGATCCCTAGCCGGTCTGCCGTTTCTCTCTACCTTTCAGAGTTTTGTTTGTTTTGAATATAATATCCAGAAGTCTTAGCTGTACCTGCCAGGGGAGCAGAGCAAAGGATTATCTGCTCCATCTTCCCTGAAGCAGAAGCCTTTCTGAGGCATACTCGGAGATCTCTTTTTATCACGCTTCATCATTGTGTTGCAACATCCCAACATGTTCAGAGTACTTTGTTATTTATCATGGATAAAGCGTTAAGGCTTGCAAATGATTTACTCTTTGAAAGATTGAATACAAGATTACCCCACCTTTCACATAGTAGTTTTTGTAGAATAAGCATCCACCCCAACACTTAGCAGCCTGAAACAATGACCATTTATTTAGCTCATGGCTGAGCAAAAGTTGCTTCCACTAAGCACATAAATGTGTCTGTGACCTTCTGCGAGTCGACTGAAGCCTTGGCTTGGGTTTCTTGTATCTGAGATTCTGGGTGGACGACATGGTTGACTCAGGGCTGGTGACATAGTATCTCACCCTACAGCTCACACAGGGCAGTTAGGGATCCAGGGGAGAGAGCAGAAGTGTGCGTGGCCTCCGGTGGTCTAGGAAAGTGCTGATGGTCATGTTTAACTCCAAAAGCAAGGCATACTCAGTCCAGATTCAGAGTGTGGGGGAAATAGACTCCATGTGTTGAGGGAGGCAGCAGCAAAATCATTTTATAAAGAATGTGGTTTCCAGGGGGAGGGGTCAAGAATGGTGGCCAGTTTTCCAATTTTTAATAGTCCCATAATAATATCTTCTCAATTTGCATTTTCTAACATGTTTTCTTAGTAGGCAAAAAAAATATGGCCATAACCACTGGATAAACTCTTGGGAGAGTGTCATATATATGAGAGTCAGTGGTAACAGCAGAAAACAGCTGATAGCTGGTTAGGGTGATCAGCCTTAATGGCAAATCTGATCATGTCACTCGTGAGCTTAAGATTCATACATGACTTTCCACTGTCTACAAAGAATTCCAAACTCTGCATAACGCATTAGGCTGCTCACCAACCTCCCCCCAGCCTCCAGTTCTGCATTCTAATACGTGGACCTGCTCACTGCTCCTTGGACCCTCTGTGTTGTTCCAGACTTTGCCTCACCCTCTGTGCTATTTCTTCTGCCTGCAACACCTTTCGCCACCAGCTCCTCAACCATCTTCTGTCAGGCTAGCTCACCCTTCTCCATCTAGACTTAGCATATGGGTCATGCCCTTGAGTTAGGCTTCTCTGCCCACCCATTTGTCACAGGCTGGATTTACTGACTCATCTCTGTGTTTAAAATGTGCCTTATGCATCGTGCTAATTATTTGTTACATTGAAATTTTGCATGTTTAAGTCTGGCTTTCCCACTAGACTGAATTCCTCCAAGACAGAAAGCTTATTCATACTTTGTAGCTGTGATACTTAGCACTGTCAAGTATATTAGTATTAGTATAGTATTAGTATGTTAATAAGTATAGTATTGGTATATTAATAAGTCAAATAGCAGATGCTGGTGGTACCCGCATCCGTCTCTGGGGCCTTACCACTCTCCTGTGCTCTGGGTGCAGATTCCAACAATCGGAGGCTCATGGCTGTTCCGGCTGTTCTCAAAATAGTACACCGTGCAGGTCTTCAGATAATAAGAGGTGGGACAAGATGCTTCTATTTGCTGTTGTTCAGTCACTAAGTAGTGTCCGATTCTTTACAACTCCATAGGCTGCAGCTCTCCAGGCTTCCCTGTCCTTTACTATGTCCCAGAGTTTGCTCAAATTCTGTCTGTTGAATCGGTGATGCCATCCAACCATCTCAGCTTCTGCCACCCTCTTCTCCTTTTGCTTTCAATCTTTCCCAGCATCAGGATCTTTTCCAAAGTCAGCTCTTCACATCAGGTGGCTAACGTATGGGAGCTTCAGCATCAGTCCTTCCAAATTCAGGGTTTATTTCCTTTAGGATTGATTGGTTTGCTCTCCTTGCAGTCCAAGGGACACGCAAGAGTCTTCTCCAGCACTACAATTTGAAAACATCAATTCTTCAGTGTGTAGTCTTCTTTATGGTCCAACTCTCACATCCGTACTGACTATTGGAAAAACTGTAGCTTTGACTATATGAACTTCAGTTGGCAAAGTGATGTCTTTGCTTTTTAATACACTGTCTAGGTTTGCCATAGCTTTCCTTCCAAGGACCAAACATCTTTTAATTTCATGGCTGCAGTTACTGTCTGCAGTGATTTTGGAGCCCAAGAAAATAAAATCTGTCACTGTTTCCACTTTATTCCCTTCTATTTGCCAGGAAGTGATGGGACCAGATACCATGACCTTTGTTTTTTTTAATGTTGAGTCTTAAGCCAGCTTTTTCACTTCCTCTTTCACCTTCATCAAGAAGTTCTTTAGTTCCTCTTCATTTTCTGCCACTAGAGTGATATCATCTGCATATCTGATGATCTAAAAAGAAAATATAGTGATTTTTAATGTGGTTCAGCCAAATANTTTTTTTTAATGTTGAGTCTTAAGTCAGCTTTTTCACTTCCTCTTTCACCTTCATCAAGAAGTTCTTTAGTTCCTCTTCATTTTCTGCCACTAGAGTGATATCATCTGCATATCTGATGATCTAAAAAGAAAATATAGTGATTTTTTATGTGCTTCAGCCAAATAAAATATGAATTTATAACAATTTTTTATGGGACAAAGCATGTTTTGGACTGAGTAGTTAAGGGCACAGCCTTGGAATCAGGGTGATCTGGGTACAGATCTCCTCAGTAGATAATAATCTCTTAGTTAACTTCATCTGCAAAATGGAGCTAATGTAACAGAGTCATTGTGAGAATTAATGATACAATCCTTGCAGACTGCATGAGCACATAGAAAACTGTTGTGATTGTTTTTGTTTTTAGAGTGGTTATGGCTAGAGTTTTGCATATCTATACATAATTTGAAAAGAGAATTTTGTAGAGATCATACAGTGAAGAATCAGGCTGTTTGTTATAAGCCTGGAAAATGTCCATGCATAGAGACACAAAGAGGTTGACTTCTTACATTTCAAAACATCCAAGGACCCAGTGATCCTTGGCCCTTTAGCAAGTTAAAGGGGTTGATTCAGCAATTGATCTCTAGAGTTGTGGTTTGGAGTCTCTGGAGATGGAGGGGGGATGTGTGTGTGTAGGTATGTATGTGTGTGTGTGTGTGTGTGTAGGTATGTGTGTGTGTGTGTATGTGAGGAACTGGAAACTTCCATGCTAAATATTCTGTAAACAAGCTTTGTTGGATTAGCAGAAACTGCAAAAAATATGGTGACTGAAACCAGAACCATCAATGGGCTCTAGCCTGCTGTGGTTTTCAGTGCTTCCTAAAAGCCTCTTATGTAAAACAGATTTCAGCGAAGCTGGCTCCCAATTAAAGGGAGGAGTACATCCGCTCTGCTGTCCCTTAAGTCCCCGCCCCGCCCCTCAATGTGGGTAAAGGGAGCTAGGAGACCAGAGTTCCAGACCCAGCTATCCCACTCTCCTGCCTATGTGTGAGTTTGAACAGTTCCAGCCCCTCTGTTCTCAGTTCCCTCGCCTGTTAAGATGAAGAAACACTGTTTCCTTCCATTTCTGTAGCTATGATTTTCAGTCTTCCTAGCTGCTTTTTCCAGAGCGCCCTCCAGCTTCTCTGAGTTTTGGAAACTCCATGTTTGGCCTCCACCTTTGGCAAGGATTGTGCTTTCCCATTCTCCAAGAAGGAGTCAGAATTTTCAAAGTCACGGATTCTGTATCTAGTGTTGTGGATGAGATTATAGGTTGTGCCTGCCAAATCTGCATTGTGGTATGGGAGAAACTCGAGGAGAAATAAACACTGGGAGCTGCAGAGGAGGAACTAGTGCTGAGAATGCAAGGGGCAGAATTTCTGTGAATAGCAATAATGATGTTGATGAGACTAAAATAACATGCTTACATAGGTAACTTCAGCATTCATTGTAATTCATACCTCAGACACTTTTTGCTCCAGTGTAAGAACAATGATCCTCAATTTTGATTCAGGATTTAAAATTCCAGATGCTCATTCACCCTCACCCCCACCTCACAGACACACAGAAATTGCAGATTCAATTGATGTGGGTAGCACCATTTTCTGTATTGGGGGAATTGTGAAGTCAGCCAAGGTTGAGCATCACTGTGTTTAGCTATGTGTCTGTCTGCTTCTTCCTCAAGGCAGACATTTCTATACCCCCATCAAAAACAAAACAAATCTTGTTATCATTTACCTGACTAAATCCAGCTTTCAGTGACTGTCATTACTGTTTCAGTATTACCTAACCCTGCCAGACAAAGTTAATATTTGCACTGTTTACAAAACAGTTCAATAAGTACTGAAACCACGGCACACAGGAGAGAATGTGCTGCATCACGATCTCATCTGAATTCTCTGATGGCAGTTCAGGGCTCTGTGTGGCAGAGTCCAGGGACTTTGGACTATCTGAACTTCACCCTCTCCCAGATCATAGCTTCTGATCTTTAAGAAGGTGACTTAAAAGAAAGGGAAAAAAACCTGCTTTGGGAGGGTGGACTACTACCACTCTGCTCCTGCGTGTTCCCTGGCACTGGAAACCTTGTTTACTGGCTGCAGATGGTTGTCACCCCCAGTTCCGGCACTGTGCTTCCAGCAGCTGTCCCTAAATGATTAAAACAAGTAGGCAGATAAACTTCAGGTCATTCTTAAAGCAGAACTCCCTGCACATTAACACACTCGCTTAACCTTGTTTGACTAGAACTGAAGATTTTCTCAAACCGATATCTGTCTGAGGTCACCAAGGGGCTAAGGCTGGACTTGATAGCGGCCTTTACCAGAGCCACGGCGTCACCTGTTTGCTTATCTCAGTCAACAAGCCCTGATTTCCAAGTGATACTGTCCAAAGACTCCATGGGGTGGCCTCAGAAAGCAATGCCTGCTCCCTTCCCTGCTGTTAAGGCAAAGAAAACCAGGTATCAGACGCTGAGAGTTTCAGTGAAGGGATCTGTCTGTACAAGGTTTTCAAAGTTTGCCTCTTCTGAAACACATAGTAGCTCCCAATTTTGAAAAAGAACATTTAGTAAGTTAGAGGAAATTAAAGTATTTCTTCTTTTTTGGTTCAATCATTCCATTCCTGATGCTTTGTATTTCCTTTTCCATGCTACAAGGAAGGAAGGAAATATGTTACACGTATAGATGGGCTTCAAACAATACAGAGATTAACTAAATTATAAGATATCAATTTGATTAGGTATTATAAAATTGTGCTTATGATCTGTATAGAATAACATGCAAGTGCTAACATTTATGTGGAAAAAAAGCAAAATACAGCAATATATCTATACTACATGTTATAAATGAATATACATATGTACATATATTGGAAATAAAATATACAAGAAATANTTTGATTAGGTATTATAAAATTGTGCTTATGATCTGTATAGAATAACATGCAAGTGCTAACATTTATGTGGAAAAAAAGAAAAATACAGCAATATATCTATACTACATGTTGTAAATGAATATACATGTGTACATATATTGGAAATAAAATATACAAGAAATATGGAAAACAAAATGTTGATATTTGGTAGCTGTGAAATACTGAGGGTTTTTATTCATCTCAAAATTTCCATGAATGCTGTTACAATATAGTTTGTCCAATAAAAAAGTAACATTGCTATCTCCTTTTTACAACTTGTTTTACAACAGTTTAAATGTTCTCTTATAAGACTGATGTAACACTTAAGTGTACTCTAAAAAGTATAAACTCATCCTATGCTGTGAAGGCTTGAAGCTTCTTGAAGATTTCATATATATGTGTATATATATATATTATGTTTAATATTTATAACATGGGTAGAATGTATATATCATTATCCCTGTTTGATAGATCAGGGCTCAGAGGCACCAGGACATGAATGGTTTGACCAAGGTTGTTCATCTATCAATGACAGGCAGGAGTGGAAGAAAGAACATCATAAATCTTTGAGTGTTGAAACTAAATCCAATTCGCAACCTATACTGCATTTTNCTGTTTGATAGATCAGGGCTCAGAGGCACCAGGACATGAATGGTTTGACCAAGGTTGTTCATCTATCAATGACAGGCAGGAGTGGAAGAAAGAACATCATAAATCTTTGAGTGTTGAAACTAAATCCAATTCACAACCTATACTGCATTTTTCAAAGAGCCCAGTAGGGTACCACATACTCAATGAGAACTTGGTGAGCATGGCTTTTTTTTTTTCAAGGGCTAGAATTAGTTTAGTGGCAGAGACTGTAAGCCAGTCTTCCTGATTCTAGCCTCATATCTGTTTAATTCATCATACACATACCATTGTGAGATGAATCTTGAAATAGGGCATTCGTCATGTCACTGCCCTACACAGGAACCAATAATGACTACAAGTCAATAGTTCAGACTCTAGGTGCTGACCACTGGGGCCAAAATGCCACTCTTTTCCGCTTCAGCTAAACTTTTTGCTTAGAACTATCTGCAGTGTATCTCCCCACTTTCCAGTCCAGTCAAGTTCCATAATACATCTCATGTGGTGAATAATCCCCTAAAGAGGTTTCAAATTTTGTGTAAATTGTAGCCTGCCAGGCTCCTCTGTCCATGGAATTCTCCAGGCCAGAATACTGGAGTGGGTAGCCATTCCCTTCTCCAGGGGATCTTCCCAAACTAGGGATCAAACCCAGGTCTCCAGTATTGCAGGCAGATTCTTTACTGTCTGAGCCACCAGGGTGGTACTGTGGCATTCACCTTTTAATGACATCAACATCGGTTTGGCTTGCAAACCATCATCCATCAAAGTAAATTAACCTATTTAAACCGAATATTGCTGGCTTTGTCATTCTGCTATTTAATTATAAGTTGCTTTGGCTTATACATGTCCTAATGTCTTTGGTTCTAGTTCCAGTTACTGTGTAAAGTAATAAATTACTCTCAAATTTATTGACTTAAAATAACAGTTTATTTCTCAAATCTAGCAGTTAACTGGGGTCAGCTGGGCAGTTCTTGCTCAGGCTCTCTCACACAGCTACTATCAGATGGTGGCTGGGACTGAATTATCTGAAGGCTCACTCACATATCTAATGCCAGAGCTGGGAAGACTGGAGCATCTGGAGATCCTTGAGCAGGCGTCTCTAGCTCTTTGCTCTCCCTATGTGGCCCCATGTTTGCTTCATGGTAGCCTGACTTCTTACAAGGTAGCTCAGGGCTTTAAAAGTGATAGGTAAGTAGATAGATAACAGAGCAACAGACAAACTGTATCACATTTTCTATTTTAGTATCAAAAGTCAGGTAGTCTCACATTCTACTTATTATAAGAAAAACACCAAGGCCAGTCTATCTTCTTGGGGAGCTGAATTAGACTCTACTTTTATGGAAGACATGCTTGAGAATTTAAAGTGTCTGTTTAAAATCACTGCAGTTTCACAGTTCCTTCCTTTTCATATCTGCTTATTCAAATTCAGCCATCCCTTGCAGTCAGGTCAAATGTCCCCAGGCCTCTGAAGACACCCCAGCTTGCTCCAGACCTCAGTCATTTCTCCATTAACAAAAAGCCCAAAGCCTATGGTCTGTCTCATAGAGATAAACCGTTAATTGTTTCTGCCTCATATTGTCTCGTTTCTAATGACAGTAACAAAAATAACATCTCCAACTAAATTAAAATCCTCATACAGGCTCTGTAAGAGCTGTCCTACTAGCCCCATTTTACAGTTGAGTTTGTTGCCCGAGGTCACTTCAGCTGGGCAAGAGTCAGACTCCTGAGTCCCTTCTCTTAAGCACTATGCTATGTGCTGCTTTCTGTCATTTAAGTCATATTTGTGAGTTATTACTAGGAAGCATGAAAGGTAAAAAAGCAGAGAGGAAGAAAAGGGGAAAGGAACAAAAATAAAAAGACCTATGAAGAGATGTCAGATGAAGGACCCCTGTGACTGCTTCACAGGTGCGGGGCACCCTGGTTAGCCACTCCCCACTCCATCACCCTGTCAGTCTCTCCACCTTTGAACTAGCAATCATAAAATGTGCCTGCATCGACTGTGATATTTGGAGGACAAAGGCACTTTGCAAATGTAAATGCCATGCATGCAAGGCAACCACTTAGAGATGAAAGGTGAGTGGAGAACTGAACTCTGCAGCTGAAGTGCCTGACACTGATTTATCAGTAGGTTCGGGAAGCCCATAAACCCAACACACACACCAGTGCCCAGTCAAGATGGCCTATCACTCATCACATTTGGGACAATCAACTTAAAGTCCTCATTGAAATATCTCTCTGAAAAAGGATCTCTGGAAACGGGACAGATTTTCAGGGTTATCCTCAGCAAGTGAATTCTCATCATACAACGGGACAGTTTCTGGAGGTTTCCAACTACTTAAATAAGAACTGATAAATTTCCACATGAATTTATCGTTGCTGGAATGCTTTACAATAGCAAGGGGACTGCAAATTTGCTTTTCATTAACCTAATGAGCAGAATTCAGTAATTGAACCGAATTTGGGAAATGCCTGCCCATGAGAACCAGCACCACAACTTTTCCACTTGAAGTCTGAGGTCAACCCATTAGTAAGATTGCACAATGATGAAAATGTATCTAAGTATCTAGTTATGTCTTCAGTTATATTTGTGATGTGCAAACTGGGTCACCCTGCCAGAAATCTGAGAGCTGGCCAATGTGTGACTGCCAGGGAGCTAAATTTAAAAACTATTTTTTTAACCAAAATTATTAAGGAAGACTGAGAGGGGTAAAGTAAAATTAAGTTAAGGACTGAAGGGAATATGGCATAGTGGTTAAGAGGGCAGGTTTGGGCATATCTCTCTCTCTGCCACTGACTAGGCACATGACCCAGAGCCACTAGCAATCTCTGAATTTGTCAATTAAAGATAGTGATAATTGTTGCTTTGAAAATTAAATGACAGTTCCCACAAAAGTGCTTAGAACAGTGCCAATCTCAAAATGTGTTCAATAAATTATTGTTAGTTCTATCATCTGGAAATAAAATGGTATTTATTCTAATTTCTCTTGCCAACAATGGGTTTATTTAATCTTTTGTGATTTGAAAAATCCCATAAGACTCTGATGCAAACCTATAGTCTATTTTTCAAGATAGGTGCACATGAATACCCACTAAATATTGATACTTTGCAACTTTAGAGGTTCAAGCACTTTCTGGACTCTGAAAAGTTCTTCTCTGATCTATCTTTTCATTCTCCCTTTCTGTTATTTTTAAGTTCTGTGGCTGTTCATATTTTGCAAATGCCTAATTAGTGTTCTTTAACGGTGGCTTCTAGAGGTAAGAAAGCCAGCTCTAAAGCCACGCATGTTTATATTTAAGATTTGAGAAAATTTGAAGTCAAGGTAGTCAGGCAATCAAAAATTATGTACAACTCAAGGTCGGGAAGATCCCCTGGAGGAGGACATGGCAACCTACTCCACTATTCTTGCCTAGAGAATCCCATGGGCAGAAGAGACTAGCAGGCCACAGTCCATGGGGTCACACAGAGTTGGACACTACTGAATACAAAGATAAGGAAACCAACAACTCAATTGAAAAAATGGGCCAAAGAACTCAACGGACACTTCATGAAAGAAGATGTACAGATGGCAAATAAGCATATGGAAAAATGCTCCACATCATGTGTCATCAGGGAAATGCAAATTAAAACAACAGTGAGACATCACTATTCACCTATTAGAATGGCCCAGATCTGAACACTGCCAACGCAAGGGCTGGTGAGGTTACGGAACAACAGGGGCTCTCACTACTGCTGACGGGAATGCAAAATGGCACAACCGTTTTGGAAGACAGTGTGGTGGTTTCTTCCAGAACTAAACATACTCTCACCATACCATCCAACAACTATATTTATTGTTACTTGCCCAAATGTTCTCTAGACCTGTATCCACACATAAACCTGCTCAGGGATTATTACAGCAGCTTTACTCATAATTGCTGAACCCTGGAAGCAACAAAGACATCTTTCAGCAGGTGAATGGAAAAAAGAACTGTGGTACAGGCAGACAATGGGATATTATTCAGTGCTAAAAAAAAAAAAGCTGTCAAGCCATGAAAAGATATGGTGGAACCTTGCTCCAGTGCTGCTAAGTCACTTCAGTCGTGTCAGACTCAATTCGACCCTATGGACTGTAGCTTGCCAGGCTCCTCTGTCCACGGGATTCTCCAAGCAAGAAAATTGGAGTGGGCCGCCATGCCTTCCTCCAGGGGATCTTCCAGATCCAGGGATCGAACCCACAACTCTTATGTCTGCCTGTATTGGCAAGCAGGTTCTTTACCACTAGTGCCCCCTGGGTAGAACCTTAAATACATATTAATAGGTAAAAGAAACCAATCCAAACAGGACATATAGTATATGTTTCCAATTATATGATGCTCTGGAACATGTAAAACTATGGAGACACTGAAGATATTAGTGGTTGCCAGGGGTTAGGAGTGAGAGGGCTTCACTGGTAGCTCAGCTAGTAAAGAATCCGCCTGCAATGTAGGAGAACCCAGTTCAATTCCTGGGTTGGGAAGATCTCCCTGGAGAAGGGATAGGCTCCCCACTTCAGTATTCTTGGGCTTCTCTAGTGGCTCAGACAGTAAAGAATCTGCCTGCAATGCGAAAGACCTGGGTTTGATCTCTGGGTTGGGAAGACCCCCTGTAGCAGAGCATGGCAACCTACTCCAATATTCTTGCCTGGAGAATCCCCATGGACAGAGGAGCCTGGTGGGCTAAAGTCCATAGGGTTGCAAAAAGTCGGACATGACTGAGAAACTAAGCACAAGGACAGCAGGAGTGAGAGGGATGAATAGGTGGAACCCAGGGGATTTTTAGAGCAGTATAATTACTCTATATGATTCTGTAGGGCTTCCCAGTGGCTTGGCAGTCAAAGAATCCACCTGCAATGCAGGAGACGTGCAGGAGACCCAGGTTCAGTCCCTGGGTCAGGAAGATCCACTGGAAAAGGAAATGCCAACCCATTCCAGTATTCTTGCCTGGAAAATCCTATGGACAGAGGAGCCTGGTGTGCTGCAGTCCTTGGGGTTGCAAAAGAGTTGGACACGACTTAACAACTAAACAATAACATGACACTATAATGGTGGACATTATCAATCTATGGATGTGGGGAGATAATGTACCATTCTGGTGGGGGTGGGGATGTTGATAAGTAAGGGAGATTAGGCAAGAATACATGTGGGGAGTGTATGGGAAATCTTGGTACCTTCTATTCAATTTTGCTGTGAACCTAAACCTTCTCTGAAAGTATCTATGTAAAGTTTACATACTATTTAAGGCTTATTAGCCCCTTTCAAAAAGAGTTGGTAGTATAGAACTCAGAACACATTAACTCTCAGTGTATCAAAATATGACATCTCCACTACCAGGAGGACAGGACTCAGAACATATTTAGCCTATGAGGTTGTTCCTGAACTCATTACTTTCAACAAACTCAATCCTCTTCTAGCATTTTCCATCTTGAATTGTTGGGTCAGTCATTAATTCATTTACCCTTTCAGCACCTATACTAAGTCCTTGCAAAGAATAGGAGAACAAATCAGGCCCCAACCCTCAGATATTTAAAGAGAAAGATAGCTAAACAAATATAGGGGTTCAGTTTAATTCAGTTGCTCAGTCATGTCCAACTCTTTGTGATCCCATGGACTGCAGCACACCAGGCCTCCCTGTCCATCACCAGCTCCTGGAGTTTACTCAAACCCACGTCCATTGAGTCAGTGATGCCATCCAGCCATCTCATCCTCTGTTGTCCCCATCTCCTCCTGCCTTCAATCTTTCCTAGCATCACAGTCTTTTCAAATGAGTCAGCTCTTCACATCAGGTGGCCAAAGTATTGGAGTTTCAGCTTCAACGTCAGTCCTTCCAATGAAGGGGTGAGGAACTATAATGTACCAGGTACTGGATTGTGGGATAAATTGGATAAATTACCCCAGGTACTCAGTCGGGCCTTCTCTTATTGTTGTTTAGAGTCATGTCTGACTCTTTGCGACCCCATGAACTGCAGCACACGAGGCTTCCCTGTCCTTCACTATCTCCCTGAGTTCGCTCAAATTCATGTGCATTGTCTTGATATTGCCATCCAACCATCCCATCCTCTGTCAGCCCCTTCTCCTCCTGACCTCAATCTTTCCTAACATCAGGGTCTTTCCAATTAGTTGGCTCTTGGCATCAGATGGCCAGAATATTGGAGCTTCAGCTTCAGCATCAGTCCTTCTAATGAATATTCAGGGTTGATTTACTTTAGGATTGACTGGTTTGATCTTGCAGTTCAAGGGACTCTCACGAGTCATCTCAAGCACCACAGTTCAAAAGCATCAATTCTTTGGCAGTCAGCCTTTTTCATGGTCCAACTCTCACACCTGTACATGACTATTGGAAAAAACCATAGCTTTGACTATGTGGAGCTTTGTCAGCAAAATGACATTGCTGCTTTTTGTTATAGTGTCTAGGTTTGTCATAGCCCTTCCAAGGAGCACAAGTCTTTTAATTTCATGGCTGCAGTAATCGTGTACAGTAATTTGGAACCCAAGAAAATAAAATCTGTCACTGTTTCCACTTTTCCCCCTTCTATTTGTATTGAAGTGATGGGACCAGATACCATGATCTTCGTTTTTTGAATGCTGAGTTTTAAGCCAGCTTTTTCACTCTCCTCTTTCATGCATATCATGAGGCTCTTTAGTTCCTCTTTACTTTCTGCCATTAGGGTGGTATCATCTACATATCTGAGGTTATTGATATTTCTCCTGGCTTGATTCCAGCTTGTGATTCATTCAGCCTGACATTTTGCATGATGTACTCTTCATTTAAGTTAAATAAACAGGGTAACGATATACAGCNGTTCCTCTATACTTTCTGCCGTTAGAGTGGTATCATCTATATATCTGAGGTTATTGATATTTCTCCTGGCTTGATTCCAGCTTGTGATTCATTCAGCCTGACATTTTTTATGATGTACTCTTCATTTAAGTTAAATAAACAGGGTAATGATATACAGCCGTACCCAGTTTTGAACCAGTGGTTTGTTCCATGTCTGATTCTAATTGTTGCTTCTTGACCTGCCTACAGGTTTCTCAGGAGACAAGTAAGGTGGTCTGATACTTCCATCTGTTTAGGAATTTTCCACGGTTTGTTGTGATCTACACAGTCAAAGGCTTTAGTGTAGTCAATGNATTCATTCAGCCTGACATTTTGCATGATGTACTCTTCATTTAAGTTAAATAAACAGGGTAACGATATACAGCCTTACCCAGTTTTGAACCAGTGGTTTGTTCCATGTCCGATTCTAATTGTTGCTTCTTGACCTGCCTACAGGTTTCTCAGGAGACAAGTAAGGTGGTCTGATGCTTCCATCTGTTTAGGAATCTTCCACGGTTTGTTGTGGTCTACACAGTCAAAGGCTTTAGTGTAGTCAATGAAGCAGAAATAGATGTTTTTCTGAAGTTCCCTTGATTTCTCTGTGATCTAATAGATGTTGGCAATTTAATCTCTTGTTCCTCTGCCTTTCCTTAACACAGCTTGCACAGCTGGAGGTTCTCCATTCATGTACTGCTGAAGCCTCGCTTGAAGAATTTTGAGCTTTACCTTGCTGGCACGTTAAATGAGCACAATTGTATGGTAGTTTGAACATTCTTTGGCATTGCACTTCTTTGAGATTGGAATGAAAACTGACCTTTTCCAGTCCTGTGGCCACTGGTGAGTTTTCCAAATTTGCTGAAATATTGAGTGCAGCACTTTCATACCATCATCTTTTAGGATTTGAAATAGTTCAGCTGGAATTCCATCACCTCCACTAACTTTGCTCATAGTAATACTTCCTAAGGTCCACTTGACTTCATATTCCAGGATGTCTGGCTCTAGGTTAGTGACCACACCATCATGGTTATCCGGGTGACTAAGCCCTTTTTTGTATAGTTATTCTGCATATTCTTGCTACCTCTTCTTAATCTTTTCTGNTTCATAGTAATACTTCCTAAGGCCCACTTGACTTCATATTCCAGGATGTCTGGCTCTAGGTTAGTGACCACACCATCATGGTTATCCAGGTCATTAAGCCCTTTTTTGTATAGTTATTCTGCATATTCTTGCTACCTCTTCTTAATCTTTTCTGCTTCTGTTAGGTTCCTAACATTTCTGTCCTTTATCAATCCCATTCTTACATGAAATGTTCCCTTGATATCTCCTCTAGAAGAGGTAAATCTCCCTACATTACTGATGTTGATCTTAGCCATGCAGCTTGCCAAGANACCATCTGCAGTGATTTTGGAGCCCAAAAATATAATGTCTGCCACTGTTTCCACTGTTTCCCCATCTATTTCCCATGAAGTGATGGGACCAGATGCCATGATCTTCGTTTTCTGAATGTTGAGCTTTAAGCTGACTTTTTCACTCTCCTCTTTCACTTTCATCAAGAGGATTTTTAGCTCCTCTTCACTGGCAAAAAATCTGCCTGTAGTGCAGGAGACCAGGGTTGATCCCTGGGTCAGGAAGATCTTCTGAAGAAGGGAATGGCAACCCCCTCCAGTATTCTTGCCTGGAGAATTCCATGGACAGAGAAGCCTGGTGGGCTACAGTCCATGGGATCACAAGAGAAGGACACAACTGGGTGACTAACATACTGTAGGGAGATGAGGCTGAGTTNTCTTCTGAAGAAGGGAATGGCAACCCCCTCCAGTATTCTTGCCTGGAGAATTCCATGGACAGAGAAGCCTGGTGGGCTACAGTCCATGGGATCACAAGAGAAGGACACAACTGGGTGACTAACATACTGTAGGGAGATGAGGCTGAGTTCCTAAATGGTAATGTGACACTGGCATCCGCCTCTTCTCTCTCCTCCTCCTTCCTTCTGCACGTCTGCAGGCTTGACCATCTCCTAGGCTCAAACACTGACTGTGGGAGAACAAAAGCAAGCGGGCCTGCAAAGAGAGTCAGTAGCCAGGAGAGAGATAGGCGATCCAGGGCCAGCGAGAGGAAAACCAGGCTGCCAAGCATATGACAGCTGATGGGCTGGAGGAAAACACACTTCACATCCCATGTTGGCTCTTCAGAAATCTGTTCACTTTAACTTTGAAAGGAATATAACCTTGTTCTCTACAGCTGTCAAATTATTTCATCAAGAAGTCAAAGTAATGAAACTGGGACAGGATAATAATCAAATGGTAAATCAAAATCCCCATTATGAAATATTACATCTAAGAGTTTGATTTAAATTGGTATATTGGGACACAGAGAGAAAAAGGTTATGGTTAATATACCTTCATATGTTTACTGCAAATTGCTTACTGCCTTCAAGTATTGGAATAGCTAGCCAATGAAGGAGGGAGTTGGCTGGTTTCCTGTGGTTTCCAGAGGTGTTAATTCTTGTTATTTCTAATAGAAAAGGCTGTCCATCAGCGAATGTTCTCCCCACCCTGCCTCCCACAAAACAGGGACTCTTCATCACAGGGCAGAGCTAAGCAGAAACTAGATCATTGGTTAACACTTGGTTGTATGTTGATAATCCCCAGGAAAGTTTTTTAAACTACTAATGCCTTGGCCCCATTCCCCCCAAATTTTAATTTAATTGATTTCAGGGTAGAGTCCTGACATTGTGGTCTTTAAAAACTGTCCCTCCCCTACTTCCTGCCCCAGTGATTCTAATAATATGCAGCAAAGTTTGAGAACCATTGAGCTGGATTCTCATCAGGGATGACAGAGAGCAGATTCCCATTGTGAGTTGAAGATAGGTCCAGATTCTCCCACGCCTCTTTCCCTTCTAAGATCCTAATTTGCTAACTAAGGCCCTTCACTGTGTGTTTGATGTTTATGATGGCTATCAATAATTTTATGATCAATTATTAGTGAAAGAGCTCTACCATTTTTTAATGTGAAAGAAAGTAACAAGCTATAAGCAACATGTGCTATATTGGATTCCTGTCTCTTCAAAACTATGTTCTTAGAAAATGCGTGATGAATTTAGAATGCTATTAATCTGAAACCACTCATCTTTCCCAGCCCTGCACCCTTGCACACCGTAGGAGAGTTTCTGGAGACTATTAAGAATAGTGCAAAGGATATGCTTGCATTCTGAACATCCAGTCTAATTGTTTCAAGTGAATTTGGATTTAGAAGAATTTCCCAGAGCAGGAGAAGAGTAAGAGGTATGCCTGCCTGTTGAAAAGCTGAAGAACTGTCCTGTTTCAATCTGCCTTGCTATTCCTGCCACCTGGCATCATTTTTCTCACTCCTGGATCTAAGCATCCTATTTAGCTGAAACTGTCAGAATCCCTTCAAACCACAGTCTAATCTTCACACAGGGCCTGAACTAATATCACAAAGGGACTTACAATCATGTTTGCTGGGCATCTATTTAAAGACAGAAGTCCAGGACTGGTATCAGCATAGCTGTGCCTGGTAGACACACAAAGGTTCAAGGAGTACAGCCTAGTAGAAACAAGCTCTCAGCCTGATTTTTGCCTGCCATGATCCTGCAGCGTGACTTTGGACAAACTGTATCCCCCTGGTGCTTCAGTAACTTTAGAAGTTAAACAAACAGCGAAGTGCTGACTCACATCAGAGCGGTCATTGTGAAGCCAAGAAAGACTCCTAGAGAGGCTCTGCCTTAGTAACACAAAAAGCTAAACTGGGTTTTCATGATCCTAGCCTAGAATCCCCAGAACTTTTAATTTAATACAGCTTAGTGTTTCCTGCTGCAGGAAGAAGGACTGTGACAGAGAGTAGAGTGGAAGTGGAGTTATTCAATATTTGTGCACAAGAAAATCCTGAAGCTTGATGTTTGGGATATTACCCTTTCTTAAAATAAGAAAAAGAAATGTATGAGAAACTGCACTGTGCCTCTGTGGGTTAAGAGTTTAATATGTTATATTGATGAAAAATCTATTTCAAACTGTTCATGTTGAACTTGTCAGGCAGCTTTGGCAGGAGCAGAATGGGTTGGCAGAGAGACAGCTTCCTCACGAGTGGGGGTAGAACCATTTAGAAACCTCGGAGCTTAGAGTGAAGAAGGATGCTGGGCAAAGAGAAGCAAGATCTGGACTCTGAAAGCGTCTGCTCCTATGTGAAAGCTAATAGCTATGGCCCCTAAAATGTTGATATCAGCTCCTCAGGCAGATAAATGATAATTCTCCAGAGCAAAAGGTAATTGTTGATGAACCATTCACCAAACCTCAGAGAGCAGCAAATGATGGGGAAACCAGAGGGAGGCTGGGGTATAGAAGAGAGTGAGCCATAGTCCCTCTTACCAAAGAAGAGGGATCANGTTTATGATGGCTATCAATAATTTTATGATCAACTATTAGTGAAAGAGCTCTACCATTTTTTAATGTGAAAGAAAGTAACAAGCTATAAGCAACATGTGCTATATTGGATTCCTGTCTCTTCAAAACTATGTTCTTAGAAAATGCGTGATGAATTTAGAATGCTATTAATCTGAAACCACTCATCTTTCCCAGCCCTGCACCCTTGCACACCGTAGGAGAGTTTCTGGAGACTATTAAGAATAGTGCAAAGGATATGCTTGCATTCTGAACATCCAGTCTAATTGTTTCAAGTGAATTTGGATTTAGAAGAATTTCCCAGAGCAGGAGAAGAGTAAGAGGTATGCCTGCCTGTTGAAAAGCTGAAGAACTGTCCTGTTTCAATCTGCCTTGCTATTCCTGCCACCTGGCATCATTTTTCTCACTCCTGGATCTAAGCATCCTATTTAGCTGAAACTGTCAGAATCCCTTCAAACCACAGTCTAATCTTCACACAGGGCCTGAACTAATATCACAAAGGGACTTACAATCATGTTTGCTGGGCATCTATTTAAAGACAGAAGTCCAGGACTGGTATCAGCATAGCTGTGCCTGGTAGACACACAAAGGTTCAAGGAGTACAGCCTAGTAGAAACAAGCTCTCAGCCTGATTTTTGCCTGCCATGATCCTGCAGCGTGACTTTGGACAAACTGTATCCCCCTGGTGCTTCAGTAACTTTAGAAGTTAAACAAACAGCGAAGTGCTGACTCACATCAGAGCGGTCATTGTGAAGCCAAGAAAGACTCCTAGAGAGGCTCTGCCTTAGTAACACAAAAAGCTAAACTGGGTTTTCATGATCCTAGCCTAGAATCCCCAGAACTTTTAATTTAATACAGCTTAGTGTTTCCTGCTGCAGGAAGAAGGACTGTGACAGAGAGTAGAGTGGAAGTGGAGTTATTCAATATTTGTGCACAAGAAAATCCTGAAGCTTGATGTTTGGGATATTACCCTTTCTTAAAATAAGAAAAAGAAATGTATGAGAAACTGCACTGTGCCTCTGTGGGTTAAGAGTTTAATATGTTATATTGATGAAAAATCTATTTCAAACTGTTCATGTTGAACTTGTCAGGCAGCTTTGGCAGGAGCAGAATGGGTTGGCAGAGAGACAGCTTCCTCACGAGTGGGGGTAGAACCATTTAGAAACCTCGGAGCTTAGAGTGAAGAAGGATGCTGGGCAAAGAGAAGCAAGATCTGGACTCTGAAAGCGTCTGCTCCTATGTGAAAGCTAATAGCTATGGCCCCTAAAATGTTGATATCAGCTCCTCAGGCAGATAAATGATAATTCTCCAGAGCAAAAGGTAATTGTTGATGAACCATTCACCAAACCTCAGAGAGCAGCAAATGATGGGGAAACCAGAGGGAGGCTGGGGTATAGAAGAGAGTGAGCCATAGTCCCTCTTACCAAAGAAGAGGGATCATTCTATCACAAGGAAAGAAAACAAATTAAGCTTTATTGTAGGAGACTATGGCACACGAAATGAATTGGATAAAGAGGATTCTCAAAGACAGAGGGAACTTTCTTGAGTATATTTTCTTCAATGGTCATTTGGAACCTGATCCATAATTACTACCTTCTCTAATTCTCCTGCTTTCCTAAGCAAAAAAAAAAGTGGAGGAATGTCCATCTCTCACTCTTTTGTTAAATTTATTTTCAGTTGGAGGATAATTGCTTTGCAATGTTGTTTTGGTTTCTGATGTACAACAATATGAATTAGTTATGAATATACATATATCCCCTCCCTCTTGAGCCTCTCTTCCACCCACACCGCGTCCCACTTCCCTAAGCTATCACAGAGTACCAGGCTGAGCTTCCTGTGTGATGCAGCAGCTTCCCACTAGCTAGCTATTTTATAGATGGCAGGGTATTAATATATATGTCAATGCTACTCTCTGTTTGTCCTACCCTCTCCCTCACTGTGTCTACAAGTCAGTTCTCCATCTGCATTTCTATTCCTTCCCTGCAAATAAGGTCATCAGTACCATTTCTGTAGATTCCGTAGGTATGTGTTGTTGCTATTCAGCCTCTAAGTCATGTCCTGCACCATACCAGGCTTTCCTGTTCTTCACCATCTCCTGAAATTTGCTCAAACTCATGTCTATTGAGTTGGAGTTGGTGATGTCATCCAACCGTCTCATCCTCTGTTGTCCCCTTCTCCTCCTGCCTTTAATCTGCTTTCAATCAGCATCAGGGTCTTTTCCAATGAGTCAGCTCATCTCATCAGGTGGCCAGAGTACTGGAGCTTCAGCTTCAGCATCAGTCCTTCCATTGAATATTCAGGGTTGATTTCCTTTAAGTTGACTGGCTTAATCTCCTTGTGTCCAAGTTTCTCTCAAGAGTCTTCTCCAACACCACAGTTCAAAAGCATCAGTTCTTCAGTGCTCAGCCTTCTTTATGGTCCAACTCTCACATCTGTACATGATTACTGGGAACACCATAGTTTTGACTATAGAGACCTTTGTTGGCAAAGTGATGTCTCTGCTGTTATATGTATTNCCACAGTTCAAAAGCATCAGTTCTTCAGTGCTCAGCCTTCTTTATGGTCCAACTCTCACATCTGTACATGATTACTGGGAAAACCATAGTTTTGACTATAGAGACCTTTGTTGGCAAAGTGATGTCTCTGCTGTTATATGTATTAATATACAACATGTGCTTTTCTCTTTCTGATTTACTTTACTCTGCATAACAGGCTGTAGATTCGTCCACCTCACTACAACTGACTCAAAGTCAGTCTTCAAATGGCTGAGTAATACCCATCTCTCATTCTTGTCTGAAAGTTTCTTAATCTACTCACTCCATCTACCTTAATCTATGTCCCTCCTGAGCCCCCCACTCTTGTAACCACACCAGGATCTTGATATTACTTCAAGCTATTCCACCATTGAGACCTTGAACTCTGATCACTTCCTGGCCACATCCCATTATGCAAGTAATTCATTCTCTTTGCTCTTACTGAACTGCCTTTTGACACCTCCTAGGACTTCAGCATCAGAGAAGGCAATGGCAACCCACTCCAGTACTCTTGCCTAGAAAATCCCATGGATGGAGGAGCCTGGTNTCCCTCCACCCACCCCTCACCTCTGCCAAATACACTGCTTTAAGCATAGTAGGGCAACTAAAGAAAACCCCGTGGAAGGTGTGATCATCTATTGAGAATAATGAGTCCTGAGGTTGACCAAGTAGTACAATAGGACAAGAGAAAATAACTGGATTGTGTTGAGAAAATGACCACCGAGGAAAAGCCAGCATCGCAATATCTTCTTTGAGAGGATGAAGCTATACACCAGTTTCCCTGAATTCTTATCCTGAATCTTCCACTTCCCAGATGTGTGGTCTAAGGCCTATGATTTGACCACTCTTGGGCCTTAATTTTCTCACATGGAAAGTGGGGATAATATTAGTATTGCCCTCACTGAATTTCCATGAGTACTAAAAAGTTAAAGGAAGAACGTATTTAGCACAGTGCCAGCACATATTAAGTACTCAATAAATACTTGCTGAAAGGAGACGTCTAGGCCTATAAGATGGGTTTTCCCAGTGGCTCAGGGGTAAAGAATCTGCCTACAATGCAGACCAAGAGGGGCGGGGGGAAGAAATGGATTTGATCCCTGGGTTGAGAAGATACCCTGGAGAAGGAAATGGTAACTCACTCTAGTATTGTTGCCTGAGAAATCCCATGGACAAAAGAGCCTGGGAGACTAGAGTCCACAGGGTCTCAAAGAGTCGTGCATGACTGAGCACAGCAGCACCTGTAAGATAGCTCTACTGAGAACCACGAAATTAAGCACGTGGCCCCAGGAGCACAAGCAGGGAAAGGGGCCTGCCACGAGCAAGGGGGACCCAGAAGGCACCTTGCAGCGCAAGTGAACACTCTTGCCTTAGAAGGGCACAGATTCCCTCAGAATTTATAGATAACATGGGTAATGCCTTATTTTCCAGGAATAGGGCCATCTTAGTTCCATTTTACCTGATCTTAAGTCCCCATGCCAACAGATAAAGAACAGAATAGGCAACATAGTGCATATTTTAAAAGGAAAACTTAAAGTAGGAAAAGTGCATCTGCAAAGATATTACCTGTCACATCATTCACCAAAAAATTCAATAGGGGACTAAAAAGTGATCATTTTGATATCCAGTTAACATCAGAAAATGCTTAGCTGTTATATGATTAAAAAAAACAATAGACTACAGCATTATGCACACACCACAGTTCTGTAAAAGTGTGTGTGTGTATATGTACACAAAGACTGACATGGAACACTCTGATAAGAGTCTTGTATTAGGGCAAGTGTCAAAAGGAAGAGAGGCAGTTTTGCCCTTCAGTGATCACATGGCAACACTGGGAGATATTTTCAGTTCTCAAAGTTCAGAGACTGTAAGAGGGCTTCCAAACACCCTAAAATATACCAAATGGCCCCACAAACAATAAATTATCCAGCCTCAAATGTCAATAGTGCAGAAAATGGGAAACCCTATATTAGGGAAATGGGATAAGAAATTCGATTCTACTCTACTTTTCACATTTTTGTTACACTGTTCCAAAATATAATTTTTTCCCAAATTTAAAATAAATACAACTACAAGAAAGCAACACAGAAACTAAATCATAACCACCAACACAGAAGGTTATTATATATATATGGGGGACATATGTCTCGATGTTGGCATAGGGTCCGTTAAACAAATTCCTTTTAACTATTTCTTAGATTTACTGCAAGCCACATCCACAAAGGATATATACAAATTACTTATAGATGAAAACTGGGCCACATTTGCTCAATCGCTACTTGCAGTTGGAATGACTGATTCAACATCTAACGGGAAGTTGGCATTCTGTGCACTGTTGGGATAGCATTTGCTAAACATCAAAATATTTTTATCACTCCTTTGAGCAAGTAGTGCTTCATGAGTGTTATTGTCACTGAGACTGACAATGTATGCTGCTATCTAAACTGCCTTTTAGGAAGAGATGGGAAGAACAAGTTTTTCACAATTTTCTCCAGTATCTGCATCGCTATGATGGAAAAGGGAAGCAGAGCACTTCTACTTGTATAAATTCTCTTTAAAGATTACTCATTCTGTGAACAGAACTACTTGTACTAACATCACCTGAGTAAAGGTTTCACAAAAGTATGTATATATGTCTTGTTTGTAGGCATGAAAGGGAATGCATCNAAAGGGAAGCAGAGCACTTCTACTTGTATAAATTCTCTTTAAAGATTACTCATTCTGTGAACAGAACTACTTGTACTAACATCACCTGAGTAAAGGTTTCACAAAAGTATGTATATATGTCTTGTTTGTAGGCATGAAAGGGAATGCATTTAGATGCATGCTGTTTATATATGTTCACCTTTTTCTTGGCTCATTTACGTAAAAAAAAAGAGATTTTAAAATAAAAAATCAAAAGTACCCATTTAAATAGATTTATTGAAGCTATAAGGGAGGTCTAATCCCAGTCAATCAAATGTTTGCACTATATCATTTGACCAGAGAAAACTCAGGTGCTCTTCAGTTCAGTTGCTCAGTCGTGTCCAACTCTTTGTGACCCCGTGAATCACAGCACGCCAGGCCTCCCTGTCCATCACCAACTCCCGGAGTTCACTCAGACTCACGTCCATCGAGTCCGTGATACCATCCAGCCATCTCATCCTCTGTCGTCCACTTCTCCTCCCACCCTCAATCCCTCCCANAAATATACAACATTCAAAGTTAATTTTCTTTTATTTTTAAATATTACATAGCTTGAGTTGGACATTCTATGATAAGATTCAGCAGGCATTTTCTTTTTTTGCACACTTGCTCCATGTTTAACCCTGTGCTAGATTCTGTGATAGCTCTCAGAGATCATTGTCACTGTGAAGAGGTTGTTCATGCATACAAGTAGTAGACTAAGAATAGGAAGTGTTGTCTGATCAAAAAGATAAAGGAATAATTTTATAAAGTAAGTGCCAATCAAGTCAAGGAGCAAGAGGACCAGTTGGACTTGATCTATGATATGAAAGCTTAGGAGGATTTGGTGTTTAAAAATCCATAGTAAAGAGGTGGTAAGATGAAACACAGAAGCAAGAACAGATGCAAATATGGGCATTCATGGCCTCTTGCTGGGGGTGGGGGTTACACACTTGACTCATAAATCAGCTACAGCTCTTGTGACTCTGTACTACCATTAGGATTACACATACCATTAGGATGTGTAAGTCTGACATCCTCTTTGGTTTATGACTACAACGACAGCAGGGACCATAATGAATTTGTCCTTGAAGACTCAATGATATTGAGAGTGCCTGGCCTAAAATACATGTTCAGTAGTTATACATTTAGGATTTTTAAAAATTGGTTTGAGTGAAAAAGCAAGTTATAAGTTAATATAATGGTGAGTGAATTCAGGTTCTGGAGGCCTCTGAAAGGCAACTGGGTCATTTCAGCTTCATTGAGTGGGAGCCACTGAGTCCAGATTGGGAATGACGAGATAATGTGGTACTTGAGGAATTTACCTGGCAACAGTGTTCAGAATGAATTAAATGAGGGGAAGGGGGGAGTTGAAGAAAAAAGGGAATTATTGTTAACTCTATATATCACTCTGTCTCTCTTGAATCTTTTTCAAGTTTCTAGAAGGATCTTTGGAATCTCATTATCTTCAAGCCCCATTCACTCTTCAGCTTGTTCTAACCTACCTTCTGTTCCTACTTCACAGTCCTTAACTACTCAATTCCTCTGCAGTATCTAACCTCATTAACATTTTGTCATGTAAAAACAGCTTTAAAAAAATTTTTATTAGACTTTACTTTTTAATGCAGTTTTAGGTTCACAGTGAAATTGAGCAGAAGGTACAGAGATTTCCTATATACTTCCTGTCCCCACACATGCAGAATTTTTTAATTACATAATTATTGTAACAAATTTAAGCAATACTTAAAATGCAAAGAAAGTAAAACTTACCCCAAATCTCCTCTTCCCGAGATAATCACCATTAACATTTGGGTGAACATTCTCCCAAACATTTCTCTAGTCTATGTCTACATGTACAAGCAGATGGCTATGTGTATAGAGATTTACATAAATTAGAACATATAATACTCATTTGTCAGTAACTTGCATTGCTTTTCTTTCAATAAGTATAATTGTCAGTAAGCCTAAATTTGTGTAACTTTGGATGGGGCATAGTCCACCAATGACTATTTATGTAACACATTCCCTAGTGGGTAAATGTTAAAGTTTGCTTTCAGTTTGTGCTATTGTTCAGTCCTTAAGTCAAGTCTGACTCATTGAGACCCATCGGACTGCAGCTCGCCAGGCTTCCCTGTCCTTCACTATCTCCTGAAGTTTGCTCAAAGTCATGTCCATTGAGTTGGTGATGCCATCCAACCATCTCATTCTCTGACACCCCTCTTCTGTTTCTGCCCTCAAGTTTTTCCCAGCATCAGGGCCTTTTCTGATGAGTCAGATCTTCGCATCAGGTGGCCAAAGTATTGGAGCTTCAGCATCAGTCCTTCCAATGAATATTCAGGACTAATTTCCTTTAGGATTGACCGGTTTGATCTCTTTGCTATCCAAGGGACTCTCAAGAGTCTTCTCAAGCAACACAGTTTGAAAGTATCAATTCTTCAGTCTCAACCTTCTTTATGGTCAAACTCTCACAACCATACATAAATAGTGGAAAAATCATAGCTTTGACTATATGTACCTTTGTAGACAAAATGATGTCCCTGCTTTTTTATATGCTATCTAGGTTTGTCATAGCTTTTCTTCCAAGAAACAAGCCCCTTTTAATTTCATGGCTGCAGTCACCATCCATAGTGATTTTGGAGCCAAGAAAATAAAATCTGTCACTGTTTCCACTTTTTCCCCATCTATTTGCCATGAAGTGATGCAACTGGATGCCATGATCTTCATTTTTTGAATATTGAGTTTTAAGTCAGCATTTTTACTCTTCTCTTTCATTCTCATCAAGAGGTTCTTTAGTTCCTCTTTGCTTTCTGCCATTAAAGTCATAACATCTGCATATCTGAGGTTGTTGATCTTTCTCCTGGCAATCTTGATTCCAACTTGTGATTCATCCAGCCCAACATTTCTCATGAGGTACTCTGCAGATAAATTAAATAAGCAAGGTGGCAGTACACAGCCTTGGCTTACTCCTTTCCCAGTTTTCAACCAGTCTGTTGTTCCATTTCTGGTTCTAACTGTTGCTTCTTGATCTGCATACAGGTTTCTCAGGAGGCAAGTAAGATGGTCTGGTGTTCCGATCTCTTTAAGAATTTTCCAACTTGTTGAGATTCACACAGTCAAAGGCCTTAGTGTAGTCAATGAAACAGAAATAGATGTTTTTCTGGAATTCTCTCGCTTTATCTATGATCCAAGAGATGCTGGCAATTTGATCTCTGGTTCCTCTGCCTTTTCTAAATCCAGCTTGTACATCTGGAGGTTCTCAGTTCATATACTTTTGAAGCCTAGCTTGAAGGGTTTTGAGCATTACCTTACTAGGATCTGAAATGAACACAATTGTTCAATAATTTGAACATTCTTTGACATTGACCTTCTTTGGGATTGGAATGAAAACTGACCTTTCCAAGTCCTATGGCCACTGGTGAGTTTTCCAAATTTGCTGACATATTGAGTGCAACACTTTCACACCATCATCTTTTAGGATTTGAAACATCTCAGCTGGAATTCCATCACCTCCACTGGCTTTGTTCAAAGTAATGCTTCCTAAAGCCCACTTGACTTCATACTCCAGGATGTCTGACTCTAGGTGACCACATTATTGTGGTTATCATGGTCATTAAGACCTTTTTTGTATAGTTCTTCCATGTATTCTTGCCATCTCTTGTTAATATCTTCTGCTTCTGTCAAGTCCTTGCCATTTCTGTCCTTTATTTTTTGCCTATCTTTGCATCAAATGTTCCCTTGGTATTTCCAATTTTCTTGAAGAGATCTCGTCTTTCCCATTCTATTGTTTTCCTCTATTTTTTTTTCAGTTTTCACTGTCATTCATAATGCTACAGTAAATGCTTTTTTATCTTTTTGCCAGTATACCATGACTTTGGTAGACTCTCTCCTTCTTTCCTAGTTGCTCAGATGATAAAGAATCTGCCTGTAATGCAAGAGACCTGGGTTCGATCCCTGGGTCAGAAAGATCCCCAGGAGAAGGGAATGGCAAGTGACTATCTTATTCTTGCCTGGAGAATTCCATGGACAAATTCCATGGAGGAACTTGACAGGCTACAGTCCATGAGATCACAAAGAGCTGGACGCAACTGAGTGACTTTCACTTCACTTCTCCTTTCTAAAATTCTCTGTCATACATTATACATTCTTATGACCTATCTCTATTCCATTGGTCTTATTCCTGCTGGTTCTCTCACATATCTGGTGGTTTCTTTTCAGCCTTCTTCATGGGCTGTTTCCCTGACTACTCTTTAAATATTCATGTATAACTGGCTTTTATTCTTAGCTCACTCTTCTCTCCATCTTTTTTTCCAGCTAATCTCATTTTACTCTCAAAGTTCAGCAACCACATCCAGATGGACAACTACAAGTTCAAGATATCTATGCCTGATATCTTTCCTGAAATTCACATAGATATCTACTAGCTACTGTACCCAGATATCTCAGCTAACTCAGTGCATCCAGCATCTTTACCCCATACCCAAACCCACTTCAATTCTCACTCACTCGGCCATTTAGATATTTCATGTGAAATCTTAGGGAGGGGATCATTTCTTATTCATTTTCTTTCTTACCACTCTGTATCCAATCAGTTATCGAGTCTAAAATCTGCCTCCTAATATTTTCATGAAATGCCTTAAAATATTTCTCAAGAAGCTACTGGAGGATGCTCTACACCAGAACAAGGAGTAACCCAAATAGAGGAAGATATGATAATCAGGATACAGGAACTTCAAGACAGAAGGGAGGAGAAGGGGATTCTCAGAATGATGAGGATAAAAATTCCAGGGCAATGGCTATCCAGTGGCCCAGGTAGGAACCTACCCTAGGAGGAATGAGATAACAGAAGACTCCTGGAAAGATGTCTATAAAAACAATGTGGAACTGCTAAACTTGTGTTGGAACATACTTGGAGATGTTATTTCAGTTTGGCAATGTTTGCGGGATGAATTAGTGACAGCTTCATAAGCATAAATCTGTATAATTTTAATAGGGACATAGTCCTATCAAAAATATGTAGTATATCCTTTTTTTTTCCTATGAAACTATCACTAATTCATCCCAAAACTATATAAAGAGAAAGAACTATAATTACTCAAGCCTACATAGCTCAACTCTGATGATTCCATAACCACAATATTGTCAATACTGAATATTGATTTAATTGAAAATATGGATATAACTAAACTGGCAAGATAGGATAAGAAAAGTGTTCTGTGTATGTGTTGGAGGAGGGAATCTAAGTGAGCCTATTTTTGATCGTCCATGTTAGAATATGAATAAAAACCATCTAAAACTGAAAACTCAAGAAAAAGCACTTAAAACAACAGAAAAGCTGACAGGGGTTGTCTAAGAAAAGGAGGAACAGGAATAGAGAGAAATGGGATGGAAAATTCCTATTTTTATCATAAGCTCAGTAGTGTCATTTGCTTTTTAAAGCTAGAAATAAGCATTACTATGACTTAGAATAAAAATTGAAAGAAAGAAAAATTGGAAAGAATCTCAATATTTGTTAATAAGTTTTAAAAGTTTCATACATTAGAATAGACACCGCTTTTAAAAAAAATAAGGTAGCTATATGGGAAAGTGTAGAAGTGTCCAAAATACACTGAAAAATGGAAAATGCCATGTGCAAAAAGATGGTATTCTCTGATTTTCATGCCACAGCAACATTAATAATAAATCATTTAGATAATAAAGCAAATCAGAGGATTCATAACCTAAATATTAATGATTTGAGGATGGGGGAAGAAATTTCACTTTTCCATATTCTATATTCAGCAATGTTTGAGTTTTGCATTAGGAAAATGTTCTGTTTCTGGTTACAAATATATTAAGCAAGCAGATATTTCTTGTATCTATTATGTCCTTTTCATTCCTAATACCCCTGCCCTGAAAGCCACCAAGTGGCTTCTAGGCAGCCCCAGAGTAAAGTTCCAAACTCCTTAGGATGGCATTGAGGCTCTTCTAAGGAGGGCTTCCCAGGTGACGCTAGTGGTAAAGAATCCACCTGCCAATGCAGGAGATGCAAGGGCTGCAGGTTTTATCCCTCCTGGAGGAGGAAATGGCACCTGCTCCAATTTTCTTGCCTGGAAATGGACAGAAGAGCCTGATGGGCTACAGTCTATGAGCCTGCAGAGTTAGATGTGACTGAGCATCCAACAGGAAGGACTTCTGCTGGGATGTCCAGCCAGGGGCTTTGGTCACTTTCTGACTTGAGCTATAGGGATGCATTCTTGTGCTGTCTTGCTCTTGCACCGGAGACCTGTTTCTGTACCACTGTCCATCCATCAGCCTCCAACACAGTCTAGGCATTTCTTGACTGCCTCAGGGAAGCCTCCTCTTCACTCTGAGCTGGGTTGGGGTCCCTGACAGTGACTTATGCCTGATTTACCAGAGGACTTAACACACTAAACACTAAACAAAAATGATTATCTTCTATGCCAACCTCCTGTCAACTAAACTATTAACTCCAAGAAAAACAGAGGCCGTGTTTTATTCATGTCTTCATCCTCAGAGCCTAGTGTAGTGTCTGGCATCTAATAAACATTCAGTACATGTTTAAGCTAATTGAATAATTCAGGCACAAGTTGCTGAGAATCTGTTATATGTCCCCTTGGGTTAAACATCACTATTAATCTCTACTTTAAGGGCCAGGATGTTTTGAAAACTGTTTGTGCACTGGCATTCTAGGTTGTGGGGAAATGGAAAGGAAGTAGGTACCACTGTCTTCACGCCAATCTTCCTGTGAACAAAACAGCAATTGTATGCCAACTGTGGAGATGGTGTGAGCAGGCATCTGTGATTGCAAATGGCAGCGCTCACTGTTCTTTGCCTATCACTTTCCTGGGTCTGAAATCCTCTCCTCATGGCATCTTTGCCACCCAGATGTGACATGCTTCAGAAGGCTAACTTATCTATTCATTGAGTAATTTTGTAACTGTTTGTGAATCCATTCAGTGGTAATCTGACTCACCACTGATAGGCCTAACTTCTCCTGATGGTTATGAGGATACAACCGATGTTCTTCCTTAAATCTAGGTAGATTCCATCTGTAACCATAATTCCTTGAGTCCCATTAGCAGTAATAATCCAGATTTCACTGATTCTCATGCCTACCTTGACAGACTACTAAGTGTGCCCCCATATGCTATGTAGCATTTGGAATCTTCCAATGGTCTAAAGCACTCACTTCTCTAGCTCTATTCTGGCTCCCTCTCTAACACACATCTCCCTCCAGACCTGTATTCTCCAGACAGACAGGCTCCAGAGACTGTGCCACATGGACCCCTTCACTGTCATGTGGCTAGAGGTGCCCCAGATCAAGGCTGCTTGGGCTGCAATGTCATAGAGGTTTTACTAAAATCACTCATTTTGCTTTCCCTGTTCTTCTAACTTCCCACCTACAAGTAAATCTGGGCCCTTCTCACCTCCTCACCTTGGGAGATAAATTTACTCCCAAGAGGATCTATATCCAACATATATCCAGGATCCAACCACTTCTCCCCACCCTCACTTGCTCCCATCTGGTGCAAGTCACCATCTCTCTCATTAGATCCCCAACATCCCAACTGGTCTCCCTGCACTGACCTTACCCCTCCAGCTTATTCTCAACACACTAGCCCTATGTTCCTGTTAAAATCTAAGAACCTCCAACGGCTCCCTTCTCACTCTGCACAAAAGCCAATTTCCTCTCCTGTGATCCTACCAACCTCCCTTTCTTTTCCTTTCTCCATTTCTTTATCTATCTTCTCCCTTTCTCACTCTCTCACAGACATACTGAGTCTGTCTCATTTGTTACACATCTACTGCTAGAATCATCTCCTAGAACTTCGTAACCTCAAAGATATAAATATCAAATATTTTAGATTTTGGATTTTTTTAATATTATAGCTTCTTGATAAAAATAGAAAGTGTTCCATCAGTAAAATAAGTAAGTACTAGATTTTAAATAATGGATTAAAAGGAATACATATAGGTGGCTCAGCTGGTAAAGAATCTGCCTACATGCAGGAGACCTGAGTTCAATCCCTGGGTTGGGATGATCCCCTGGAGAAGGGAAAGACTACCCATTTCAATATTCTGGTCTGGAGAATTCCATGGATTGTCTATCCATGGGATTGCAAAGAGTCGGACATGCCTGAGTGACTTTCACCTATGAGACACTTAGGTAGAAATAATGGGGATAAAAGCTTAACTTTTAAGTATATATATATATATCTTCCTTTGATTTGACTTTTGTACCATGTAAATGTTTTACATAATTATAAAATAATTTTTAACATACATAAATATAAATAAAATAAAACAGTGAATTTAGTTGTATATCTAATTGGTGGCATAACCCTATAGAGAAAAGCATTTCTAGCTGGTTTTTAAATTANGGTGTTGGAGAAGACTCTTGAGAATCCCTTGGACTGCAAGGAGATCCAACCAGTGCATTCTGAAGGAGATCAACCCTGGGATTTCTTTGGAGGGAATGATGCTGAAGCTGAAACTGTAGTACTTTGGCCACCTCATGAGAAGAGTTGACTCATTGGAAAAGATTTTGATGCTGGGAGGGATTGGGGGAAGGAAAAGGGGATGACAGAGGATGAGATGGCTGGATGGCTTCACGGACTCGATGGACGTGAGTCTGAGTAAACTCTGGTAGTTGGTGATGGACAGGGAGGCCTGGCATGCTGTGATTCATGGGGTCGCAAAGAGTCGGACACGACTGAGCCACTGAACTGAACTGAACTGTGCTACGTTTGTCTGTACTACAATTCTTTATGAAACCTATTAAAGACCCAGGACATGAAAAATGTCTAGTAATCATACCAGAAGATCAAACCATATGTACTTGTATTCTATGCTAAGTATTTAAGTACAGGTACCAACTGTGATGGCAGGCCCCCAGAGTGCATCGTTTCTTAGGATGAAAATATTTCATCCTAGGCCTAGGTTGCAGAGAAGGCGATGGCACCCCACTCCAGTACTCTTGCCTGGAAAATCCCATGGATGGAGGGGCCTGGTGGGCTGCAGTCCATGGGGTCGTGTAGAGTCGAACATGACTGAGCAACTTCCCTTTTTTCACTTTTCACTTTCACACATTGGAGAAGGAAATGGCAACCCACTCCAGTGTTCTTGCCTGGAGAATCCCAGGGACAGGGAAGCATGGTGGGCTGCCGTCTGTGGGGTCGCACAGAATCGGACACGACCGAAGCGACTTAGCAGCAGCAGCAGCAGGCCTAGATTGAACTGGAAATATCTTCTTCCTTTATGTGCCAAGGTGCCTTGACAGATAGAGTAGATATTGTGGTATAATGATGAGCGCAGCATTTTGAAGTGTAGGCTGACATCCTTGCATTTCTGCCAAGAAAGCTGCATGGTTCAGAAGAGGCCGACATCCCAGTTGAGAGCCCCTGTCTGAGCAGGGACCCTTTGGGGTCAGGGTTCTGCTAGTGTGTGTGTCTCAGAGTTCAAGATCTAAATAATCACATCTGAATGGCTTTAGATGGTACTCAGTTTTGTAAATAGACTAACAATATTTAATATTAATGAGGAAAGAGTTAAGACTTGCCTAATATAGAGATTTGTACAAGTTTGAAAATAAACAATGTAGGTTTCTGAAAGTTCTGGTGAGAATAAGACCTGAGGTAGAGTAAAAAAAACGTGCTGTTTGTAAGTAGGCTGGCTAGATGAAGGATTTCTATTCAACAGCCAGCCAGGTCTGTGGGACAAAGGGAAACTGCATGATAAGCTCCAAATCACTTTGCTGTAGGCTCAAAAGGCAGGTTAGAGCAAAGACCGGGTGGCCGAGGTCCTTTCAAGGGATGACTTCAAAATGGACCCTCTGCTGACAGCTCTGTTAAAGGGGAACGATCAGATGCACTGAAAAATGAACATCCTCATTCACATCTTCTGCAGCTATGGCCAAACCTATCCTGCGATCAGCAGACTTGAGGCAGGGCTCTCAAAATAAGAAGCAGTTATATTCTGTATCCACTGAAGGTGGATTCGTATGTGCCTGTGAGTACAATCTAGTTTGCAGAACACAGCTCAGCTGGTATTGGGCAAGATGAACGCAGAATACAAATGTGGGGCTGAGGAGGGGCTATGTAGAGCTGGACGCTGACATCACCTCCAGAAAGGGAAACATTGGCAGCCTGCCTCATGGTCTTATGTTTACACAACTCAGCTCGGGGCATATTGATTTTGGGATCGTTACACCAAGCAATCAGAGAAATAACAATCCTAGCAACACAAAAATCCCCTTCTGGGTAAAATGTTTTAGTTTGCAAATGGATGTGAGACAGGCTCAAGATGAACCAAACGCTAGGATGTTGTGGGGGTTTCCTCACCACTCTGCCTCCTTCTCCTGCTAAACACTGGCTCCTTGGAGAGCTGGAGAAATGTATGCTCACTAAGGCACCACACCCCAGTGGGGACCAGTCCTAAACAGGATCAATGTCTGTGCACGGCATTCACTGTTATTGTGTGAGACCCATTGATCTCAAGTTCATCTTGGCGTCTGTCTGAAGTGGAAGAAGATTTCCCTCACGTGGCTATTCCATCTTTGTCAAGACACTTGCTGAATTGTTTGTCTTTTCAAATGCTATCCTGAGTGCTTAAAAATCCCAAGGTGAAAACAATCCCCCCCCATTCTGTATTCAGTTCACACATAGTAAGGTGTGCCGTCTCTTGGGACCACCATTCTTGCCAACAGGAAATTAAACCCAATTTGGCTAGGTAATAAGAAACCACGAACATAATTCTTTTTTTCTTAATTTGCCAGGAATTTGATGCTCCCACAGGGATGAAAGTGAGGCATTCAGAATCCTTTTAAGAGAAAAAGAGTAGAGGGGAAAGTGTGCTGTTCCATTCTTTTCACTGGAGAACTGCAATACTTAATTCAGTCCTACAGCAAAAAAAAAGAGAGAGAGAGAAAGAGATTCATGGAGTGAGGAGGTTTACGGATTGCACTTGCTACCAAAAACACACATCCATGGAGCTGAATAGACACACAGGCCCCATAAAACAGAGTCTAGGTCAAAATTATTTTGAGTTGTAAAATGATTTTTGTTGCCACATGTTTTTAACAAAGGCCTTCGACTTTATTTTAGGTCTAAAATAAAGATCACCAAATGGTAGAGATTTTAACTATGTCATAATTGTTTGTATTTTCTGAAAGCCTGCTACATGCCACTTGTATTCTAAATGCTTTGAATGTATTGGTGTGTTCTTAATTCCACTTTACAGATACAGAAACCAGGTAACAGAGATGTGTTACTTCTCCAAGTTCACGCAACTAGCAAGTGACAAAGACAGAATTTAAACCCTTGTCGTCTCTAGGCGTGGCCAAGATGACAGCATAGGAAGACCCTGTGCTAACCTCCTCCCACAGCACCTCAAAATTATACTATTTGCAGCGCAACTATCTATAAGAGAGACCAGAAGACTAGCAGGAAAGATCTTTCCACAACTAAAGATGTAAAGAAGAAACCACAATGAGACAGAGGTGCGGTACAGACAAGACCCACACCCCCAGGGAGGTGACCCACAAACAGGAGGATAATCACAATTGCAGAAGTTCTTTCCAAGGAGGAAGGGGTCTGAGTCTTACATCAGGCTCCTCAATCCAAGTGTCTCGCACTGGGAACATGAGCCCCAGGATGTCTGCCTTTGAAGATCAGTAGGGTTTGCATATAGGAGAACTGGAGGGGTATGGGAAACAGAGACTCGCTCTTAAACAGTGTTGCAAAGTCACACATGCTTTGAGTCCCAGGGCAAAGGCAGCAATTTGAAAGGAGGCTGATTAGACTCTTTTGCTGATGCTGAGAAGCCCCCAGGAGAGGCAGGAGGTAAGTGAGACACCCCTGGGGACACAGACATTGGCAAAGCCATACTGGGGAGCTCACTTTGCCACAAGGACACTGGTTCCATTAAGTGTCATTTTGGAGTCCTCCTCCTAGGATATTAGCACCAGGGGCTTACCTGCACCAGCAGGCCAGTACCAGCCCTAGGATCCCCTGAATTCCCAGGCAGCCACCCTGGGACCCATTCCAGTCCACCAGCAGGTGAGGGCTACCCTAGGGCCCCCTGGGCTATGCAGCCAGCTGTGCCAGGAACCAGCCCTCCCCATCATCAGGCTCACACAGTCCCAGGTCTGTTTGGGCCCTATGGCCATCCACCTTAGGACTCATCCCTGGCCGCCAATGGGCCAACTCCAACCCCAGCATCCGCCAAATTGCTTGACCAGCCAGAACCCAGCCTCACTCATCAATGGGCCAGGAGCCACCACACTAGACAGGGCTTGGCAGCCAACTGGGCCAGGGGCTAGCCCACTGGGCTGGCACCCCAGCATGCCCACAGTAGACAGACCACCACAGAAGGATCCATGCAGCCCACATTGGGTACCCTTAGAATATTCAGCTCTGGGGACCAGAGGGAAGTATGCTCTTGGACCCCACTGGACATCTGCTAGGTAAGTCACTCTTCCAAGATCAGGAAACATAACCAACCTTCCTGAAACAAACACAGACACATGCTCCAAATGAAGGAACAATTCAAGACCCCAGAAGAAGAACTAAGCAAATTGGAGATTAACAATCTACCCAATTAAGAGTTAATGGTAATGATCATAAAGGTGCTCGGTGAATTCAGGAGAAGAATGGATGAACACAGTGAGAAGTTCAACAAAGAGTTAAAAAATATAAAGAAGAACAGAGCTGAGAATACAATAACTGAAATTAAAAATACACTAGGCAGGATCAATCATAGATCAGAGGATACAGATGAACAGATCACCAAACTGGAAGACACAATAGTGGAAAACACTACTTTTTTTTTTTTTTCCAATAAAAAAGATATTTTTAAAAAATGAGAACTGTTAAAGAGACCCCTGAGACATCAAGCATACTAACATTTGTATTATAGAGGTCCCAGAAGGAAAAGAGAAAGAGGGACAGCAAACTTATTTGAAGAAATAATAGCTGAAAACTTCCCTAACATGGGAAGGGAAACTGACATGCAGTTCCAAGAAGCATGTGTTGTTGCTCAGTCATGTCCAACTCTTTTGTGATCTCATGGACCACTGTAGCCTACCAGGCTCCTCAGTCCATGGGATTTTCCTGGCAAGAATTCTGGAGTGGGTTGCCATTTCCTTCTTCAGGGTATCTTCCTGATGCAGGGATCAAACCCTCATCTCCTGCCCTGGCAGGAAGATCCTTTACCACTGAGCTACCTGGGAAACCCTGCAGGAAACATAGAGAGTCTCAAAAAGATGAACCCAAAGATATCCACACCAAGATAAATTACAGTTAAAATGGCAAAAACTAAAATTAGATAGATATATGTACATGCATCCACACAATGGAATATTACTCTGCCATAAAAATGAATAAAATTTTGCCTTTTGTAACAATGTGGATGAACTTAGAGTGTGTTATGCTCAGTTAAATCAGTCAAATAGACAAATACCATATGATTTCACTTATATGTGGAATCTAAAAAATAAAAACAAAAAATGAAAATATAACAAAAGCAGACCCAGATATAGAGAACAAGCTGGTGGCTGTCAGAGGGAAGGAAGTGTGGAAGATGGGAGAAATAGATGAGGGAGGTTAAGAGGTACAAACTTCCAATTATAAGTCATGGGGATGTTATGTCCATCTTAGGAATATAGTAAATAATACTGTATGTGACAGATGTTAACTAGCCTTATCACAGTGATCATTTGTAATGGATCAAAATATCAAGTCATTAGGCAGTACACCTAAAACTAATAATCATGTCAATTATACTTCAGTAAACAAATAACCCATGCAGTCTTGCACCAAAACCTGTGCTCTTAACTACTAGACTTTATTGCCTCTCAGAAGCCCTTAACCTTATTTTTTCATTCTGGCAGATATAATATGATACATATAAAACATATAGCATTTTATGTTATCCTCATTTTTTGACACCACCCCCTTAATTTTAGAGTGAAATAAATTGTTCCACACACTTTTATTTTTCTCATGGAATCTATTAGGTACTTATATATGAGTAATGAAATCTGTCACTTAAAGATTTTCAATAATAAATACAATTAATCTGTTTAATTAAACATTTTTAAAGACCTGATTTTTCTCTATACTTTCCCTTCCAAGTTAATAAAATTTGTGAATATCATTAAAGAATACATATAAAGACATTATTAAAATAGAAAATAAAAATACAATTTAATGTTATTAATATGAATAATGTTTTTGTAAATTCTACTTGCATCACTGTTCTGTTTCAGGGACCATAACTCTTGTGTCATTAATAGATATGTTCACAGCATCATTTTTGCTCTCCTGCAATGCAGATATAGATGTACTTTATGTATGCCCTTCATCTACCCTTGCTTTCTTGCTTGTTGAAAATTTATTCATGGGTAAAATTTAAAAATAAGTGTAAGTAGCTATGATCAGAATTCCACAGTCATTTGTAAGAACAACTATAACAGCATATCATTAACTATCAAAAGAAATCATATTAGAATGGAAAAGAATGGAGCAACATCATTATAGACATAAATTTAAACCAACTCCATTTATAGTGTTTTTTAAAGAAAGAAAAATTAATCCAGAGCTCACATATTTTACAATTATTAGCCAATTATTTGCTATATATTTCATAACTTGTTGTAGCATACTGGTGCATCCTGACTTTATAGTTAAGAATAGCTGAGCCCCATGAATTTTGCCTCAGTCCAGTTCAGCTACTCATTCATGTATTTACTCATTCAACAAATATTTACTGACTGCCTCCCATGTGTCAGGATCTGTTTATCCCCTGGAGACATGCTCATCAGAAACTGAGTTCTCTATACCTTGTGTCCTGTCAGAATGTTCTATGTTTTTAATGAAACCATTTGTATTAAATACTTTATCACTTCTAGCTTCCCATTCTCTTTCCTAGCAGCCTCCCACCCAAATGAGTGACTTCCTCCAAGAGAAAACCTTTCATCATAGGCCAGAGCAACCTCTACAGATTTTGTTTCCCTCTGGAGCAAATCAGAGCTTACCAATTTCAAAATCTCAATGATAAAGCATCCTGAGGCCAGTGTTCATTGTCACCTGTCTCTGCCATCAGCAAGCCGAAAAGACAAACTATCTTGTCTGTCATTGTTGGGAAGCAGATGGAACAGAAGTGAGCAGAGCTGATCACTGTTAGTGGAAGGAATCAACGTTCCTAGTGAGAGACAGGCTACTTATGAAATGATTCAAGGGTTTTTCACTAAAAAATAAAAAAGACCAGTGGCTGTTAACTTCTGCCGCTAAAGTTCTTTTTGGCTACTGGAAAAGTCAACGTCTATGCTGGGAGGAAAAGCCAAGGTGGTAAACCCTGAGAAAAAAATTATACAGTAGTTCTATCATGACTATATTCCAAGTGCCATAATTAGAAACCTCTGAAAACCTCCCTCTCTCCAGCTATGAATTTCAAAAATATGATGGATTTATTCTGCTCAAAAATAACATTCTTAAAGATAAAACACCCTTAGGAAATCCTAGAACAGGAAATTATCCAACCTTTACAAGGCAATTAGCAGTCCATCAAAATTTATTTATTTGCTTTTCATAAAAAAATAACCTCATTGTTTACATGAGTGCATTGAATTTTTATGAAGCCCATAATAGAAACTTTCTGACTCATCAACAAGAGTTTGAATTGATTCAAAAAATGCTGTGATAAAAATCTCAGCTTGGTATTTTTGGCTTCCTTATAGAGGAGAGGATTTCGACAATTCTTTAAAACAAATCCTAAAAACACAGTCCATCACTCGAGAGTTTAAGTTTTGTTTTTTGCCATCCTGTATGTAGTTAATCACATCATGGCATTCTTTGTTCTACCTTGAAATAGCCCGGAACAAAGCAAATCACAACTGCAAAATTCATTTAACAAAAACAGTGGAGCAAATGAATCATGGGACTATTGCGAGATGGATTTTTAACTTGTTACTGAAGCACAAAACCTAACTCGTGTCTAAGCCAGGAACCTTTTTTTTTTTTTTTTTTCAGAGCAGATGTGCAATGTGTTCTCTTATTGGTGATGAGCCACAAGAGGTTAGAAGAACTAGTTTGGTCTAATTCAGTCACCTGCAGTCACCTGAAGTCTTGTTTGAAGTTCATTAAGGCAATTGAATTCAATTCCACAAACATTTACAGCGCTACCTCATGTAAGGAGGTATGTATGCTAAGGGCTGGGGGAGGCTCAGTGATGNTAGAAGAACTAGTTTGGTCTAATTCAGTCACCTGCAGTCACCTGAAGTCTTGTTTGAAGTTCATTAAGGCAATTGAATTCAATTCCACAAACATTTACAGCGCTACCTCATGTAAGGAGGTATGTATGCTAAGGGCTGGGGGAGGCTCAGTGATGCTGAGATACCAGCACACCCTCTCAGAACTCAGAAGACTGACATCCCCAGCAGCATCATTACACAACCTTTTTCTAATTGGCTTCAGTGATCCTAAGAAATTTACCAGGTGTTGAACTACCTTGAAAATCAAAGCAAGTCCAAACAGCATGTTTCCTGGAATGTCTGGAACCTACAGATCAAAATTCTAGATCGAACTGGGAAAGGAGAATTCAAGTATTCAGTGCATCATTCATTTTGGAAACCCTTTTCTCACACATCAGTTTTTATAGCTATGTGATTTTTATGCCAGTGTATTTTCCCTCTAATACTTGACTAAGCTGTGTTAAACTCATTTAGATTTGTTTAGACTGAGTTAATTTCATTTTTTAACCTAAGCATTCCAATTTTTAATTAGAACTTTGAAATTTCCATACTTAATTCTGTCTCTCTCCCATCATTTTTTCAAAGCCCAGTAACTGTAGCTAACATTCATTGTACTTGCTCTGATCCCAGAATTGTAAGAAGCACTTTAATACACTACCTCACCTAATCATATCCACCCCTGTAACGTAGATATGATTAATATCCCATTTTGACCCATGGAAAAGAAATGCAAAAAAGCAAAATGGCTGTCTGGGGAGGCCTTACAAATAGCTGTGAGAAGAGNTGGCCTACAGAAAATGCTAAATCAGTGCCAGCTGTCATTGTTGTTATTATTATTAGAGGGTTGCGATGGATGGAAGCAAACTCCCTCTTCTCCTCTGGCATCCTCTTTTCTGTACCTGTCTGCTTCTCTCCATTCTTGGCAAAATTCTAGCATATTGGTTTCTTAGCCCTTTAGCTCAAAAACTTGGCCTGTATTTGCCATTCAGGAACAGGACATGAATGCTTGCTTACAGGGGCTACAGGATTCTGATAGGAAGTTTCTTTAGCATCTTAGGATGAGGTCAAGAAATGTCACCTTTTGATCTCTGTGTTTGGAACATTAGCATAAGTGAGAGCAGGGGAGGGGAGGGATTTGGCTACTTAAACTGAGGGACGATCACATCATTTGTGAGTGGCTTGCTCTTGGAAAAATGACTTTGCCTTTCTGAGCCCAGGGCTATTGAGGCCAACACCACTATGTTTCCACCACCAGCTCATTCTCAGTCCCCCCGACCCACCCCAGTGTGGCACATCACTGAGAGAGGTCTGTCCAGCCACAGCGTCCTCAGCCCAGCTGCCCTGGCGCCCAAGTGGGGCCCGAGGACTCATTCTCCCCAAATGGGTGTAACTGATAGTGATGTGTGTCATTTCTGAGCAGAGGCGCTTTCTCTGCTTCCACTGGCCTGAAACAAAGGACTTCGAGTCCCTGGGAGATGGCAAGGCCACGAAATGGAAGGCATCTGGGTCCCTGATCAGCAGGTAGAAGAAGGCCACCTGCGACCGGGAACACTTTTCTGTTGGGTAAAGATAGTGACAAATGTTGAGTTTATTGTTATAGTAGCAAGTGTCACTGTAACTAACATAGATAAAGTGAGTCTACTGGTTTGAAGTGCTCCACAAACTCAGGTTGCAAATCCTGTATCCGTTAATTTATTCATGTTTATTTATTTAAGATTTTTTTGTGGATAAGGATTGTTTTAAAGTTGTTATTGAATCTTTTACAATATTATTTCCATTTTGCACTCTGGTTTCTTGGCCATGAGGCATGTGGAGTCTTCTTAGCTCCCCAGCCAGGAATTGAACCCATACCCCCTACATTGGAAGGTGAAGCCTTATCCAGTGGACCACCAGGGAAGTCCCCATCTGGTCATTTTAAAACTTTTATATCTTGAGCACCTACTTGGCTCTAAATGTTGGAGACATGATGATTAAGAAGACAGAAAAAGGCCTGGCTCTTATAAGGGATTTACGTTCTGGCTGGGGAGAATGCAAACAAAAAACCCAGTACTTGAGGTTTAACTTTGAGTGAGTGAGTGACATCGCTCAGTCGTGTCCGACTCTGGGACCCCACGGACTGTAGCCTACCACACTCCTCCGTCCAAAGGATTTTCCAGGCAAGAGTACTGGAGTGGGTTGCCATTTGCTTCTCCAGAGGATCTTCCTGACCCAGGTTTAACTTTAGAGAATGTCAAATGTCACAGAAAAAAAAGTGAAACAGGGTGAGGCCATAGGAAATGACAGTATTTTTAGTCGGAATGGTCAGGCAAGACCTTTTGGAGGTGATTTTCAAGCTGGGGTCTGGCTGGTGGTAGTAATCATTTCCTTCCCCACTTACCACTTGGGTGAGGCTTCAGCCATGTCAGGTTCCTCACCCTTCTAGACCAGGCATCTTCTGGCCTCCTGCTGTTGGAGCACCTTTCTCCTCCTGTGAGCTGCTTCTTGTAGACCCGGTGCCCCAATCAGCAGCCCCCAAGGGGATGAACTGCTCTGGCAGAGAAACAGCTCCGTCTGTGTGAGCCTGCCTCTGCGACAGCGGCCGTGCTGTATTCTTTGTGCTTTTTCACACATCAGTTTCCCCCAGAAGCCTGTGACCTCTAATTCATCTTTGTATTCCAGACTCTTACACGGTGCTGGGCACACGATGGGGGCTTGATGAATATTTGTGGAATTGACTGGAATATAAAACCACCCAGAAATAATTATTTAATCATCATATTTAAATTACTTTGTCGGGAGCCTGCATAATGCATCGTGTTTTGCAGGAGCCTTTTGTTTAGTCTTGGTGTCTAGACCAGACTCTTAACTGCGTGCATATGGCGACTGAGCCAATTTCAATTAAATTGTACACAAATACTCATATTTCTCAAGCACAAGGCAGAATCTTTGTTTTCTTGCTTCTTTCCTTTCCTCCCCCCTGGTTGCAAAACACATCTTTTCTAGCTCCTGGTGAACTTGACAACCCTTCCTCAGGTTGACGAAATGGCTCACTAAATGCTCTATAAAGAGGGGCATGAGGTTTGGGGTGAGGGTCAGATGAGACCAGTTTCTACCTGTGAAAGCCTAGACTTATTTTGTTTTTGACTACAAAATAAGCTCATAGCTTTGAAGCTTGAAGGGTTGAAGCTTGAAGCTCATAGCTTTCAAGATCTCAGTTCCCCAACCAGGGATTGAACCCAGGTTATGTCAGTGAAAGCTTGAAATCCTAATTACTAGACCATCAGGGAACTCCCGAAAGCCTAGACTTTAATCTCCTTTCTTCAGACCTTCATTGGACTGGCAATTAGTGAATCATGGGTGAAGAAAAAACCATATTTGAGAAATCTTCAGTTTATGAGAAAGGTCATTCTGTCACCACTCCCTGGGGAATCTGTTACAGGAAGGTGGGGAGGAAGAGAAGAAAGTGCTTATTTGGTGAGAACTAGTGGCTCAGAGGTTAAAGCGTCTGCCTCCAATGCAGGAGACCTGGGTTCGATCCCTGGGTCAGGAAGATCNAAGACCCTGATACTGGGAGGGATTGGGGGCAGGAGGAGAAGGGGATGACAGAGGATGAGATGGCTGGATAGCTTCACGGACTCGATGGACGTGAATCTGAGTGAACTCCAGGAGTTGGTAATGGACAGGGAGGCCTAGCGTGCTGCGATTCATGGGGTCACAGAGTCGGACACGACTGAGCGACTGAACTAAACTGAACTGAAAATAGAGATTTAGTCAATTAAGTGACTTGCTCAATATGGTACCACTGAGCAGCCACGGTGGATTTGAACTTTGATTTATTTCTTTCCTCTTGAACTCACTCCTTCCACATTATCCATTGATTTCATTCTTCAGCCTTTCAGACTTCAGATTTGTTTGCTTCCCTTACACCTTTTTCACCACATGAACCAACCAGTAGAGCCCAAACTTGGATTTTGTGAGTCACAAACTTCTGCCCAACTCTGAAGTCTCTAGACCATAATCCATTAGTGTCAACACTAGTGGTTCTCCACCAGGGGTGATGTTGTTGCCCTGGAGATGTTTGGCAGTATGTGGAGACCAAGAGAAGCAGAGAGGTACTACTGTCATCTAGTTTGTAGAGACCCAGGCTGCTGCTGAATTTCCTAACAATGCACAAGACAGGACTCCTTAGCAAAGGATTCTCCAGTCCAAAATGTCAATAATGCTAAGGCTGAGAAGTCCTGATCTATATGATACACTCAGCATTTACAATAGGCTCTCTTCTTTGTGAATTGTATGCTTTTGACATCCCATTTTGTGAACTAGGTTACCCAAAGGAGCTAATCCAGTGCTTCCATATCCCCAGGGGTGGCCTAGAACAATGCCTTGTCCAGAATAGGCATTTAATAAATATATCAGCTCTGATTAGTAGCTCATCTCTTAATTCACTCACTCAGTTTCATCACTTTTAACAGATACCTGGGAATAAATGTGAGAAATACAGACATATCCTTCCTTGAAGAAGTCTATAGTCTAGTGAAAGTGAAGTCGCTCAGTCGTGTCCAACTCTTTACAACCCCGGGGACTGTAGCCTAACAGGCTCCTCCGTCCACGAGATTCTCCAGGCAAGAATACTGGAGTGGGTTGCCATTTCCTTCTCCAGGGGAAGAGAAGGTCTAGATATATAGTCTAGATTTATAGTCTAGAGGGGAACTCAAACCACAGAACAAGTGCTGTTTGCTGGGACTGAACATGTTTGAGGGGTGGGTAAAACATAGAAGGAGGAGGCAATGGCACCCCACTCCAGTACTCTTGCCTGGAAACTTCCATGGATGGAGGAGCCTGGTGGGCTGCAGTCCATGGGATGGCAAAGAGTTGGCACGACTGAGCAGCTTCATTTTCACTTTTCTCTTTCATGCATTGGAGAAGGAAATAGCAACCCACTCCAGTGTTCTTGNTGTCCAACTCTCAGCAACCCCATGGACTGCAGCCCACCAGGCTCCTCCATCCATGGGATTTTCCTATCTTATCGTAAATCCAGTCCCTCTCTCCTTTCCAACTCTGTGCAGTGCCAGTCAGCCCCTGATGGTGGTCAAGGAGTCTCTAGTCTACACTTCTAAGGGTCCATTTACAGCAGCAGTCCCCAGCCTCTAGGACCTAATGCCTGATGATCTCAAGAGGAGTTGATGTAATTGTAATAGAAATAAGGTAAACAATAAATGTAATGCACTTGAATCATCCTGAAACCATCCCCTCCACCCACCGAGTCCATGGAAAAATTTTCTTCCACAAAACCGGCCCCTGGGGCCAAAAATGTTGGCACCTAGACAGCTGCTCTAGGATCCTTGTTAACAGGTATCTGCTGAGCCACCCAGGGCTTTGGTGTGGTCTGGACATGCCCTGTAATGAACTGCCATGAAAGTGATCAAATCTCTGCTCAGAAATGTTAAATTTATTTTACAAACAGAATCACAGAGGTACACCAGTGTATAAGAATATCCACTTTAGCATTACCATGGAAGGCAACGATCAGAAATAACCTAATACTCCTCATTACATCACAGCACGGGCCTGAATATCAAATGGCCAATAAAGTGGAAGTAATTCTATGAACTGACATGGGTTGACCACCAGGAGACTGGAACAGAAAAATCTCAGTGCAGAATATCATACGTAACATGGAGGCTGTTCCCGGCATAAATAAATATACCAGAAAACAGAAGGAATGTATTGAGTATGTACAGAACGCCTCTAGAACATGGGTCACCAAACTATAGTGTGCTTAGTCACTCAGTTGTGTTCGACTCTTTGCAACCCCATAGCCTGCCAGGCTCCTCTGCCCATGGGGATTCTCCAGACAAGCATACTGAAGTGGGTTGTCATGCCCTTCTCCAGGGAATCTTCCAAATCTAGGGATTGAACTCAGTTCTTCCACATTGCAGTAAGATTCTTTACTGTCTGAGCCCCCAGAGAAGCCCAAGAATACTGGAGTAGGTAGCCTAATCCCTTCTCTGGGAGATTTTCCTAACCCAGGAGTCAAACCAGGGTCTCCTGCATTGCAGGCGGGTTCTTTAACAGCTGTTCAGTTTAGTTTAGTTCAATCACTCAGTCGTGTCCGACTCTTTGCGACCCATGAATCGCAGCACGCCAGGCCTCCCTGTCCATCACCAACTCCCGGAGTTCACTCAGACTCACATCCATCAAGTCAGTGATGCCATCNCTCCAGTACTCTTGCCTGGAAACTTCCATGGATGGAGGAGCCTGGTGGGCTGCAGTCCATGGGATGGCAAAGAGTTGGCACGACTGAGCAGCTTCATTTTCACTTTTCTCTTTCATGCATTGGAGAAGGAAATAGCAACCCACTCCAGTGTTCTTGCCTGGAGAATCCCAGGGATGGGGGATCCTGGTCAGTTGCCGTCTATGGGGTCAGGCAGAGTTGGACACGACTGAGGTGACTTAGCAGCAGCAGCAAAACATAGAAGGGGCAAACCAGAGAGGATAGGGAGGTGAAGGAGGTTTCCTGGAGGAAGTGACAATTAAGCACAAACCTGAAGGATGGTGGTGGCAGTTCAGTTGCTAAGTCATGTCCAACTCTTGCAATCCCATGGACTGTTGCCTGCCAGGCTCCTCTGTCTCCGTGGGATTCTCCAGGTGAGAATACTGGAGTGGGTTGCCAATTCCTTCTCCAGAGGATCTTCTCGACCCAGGAATCAAACCCAGGTCTCCTGCATTGCAGGCAGATTCTTTACTGACTGAGCTATGAGAGAAGTCTTACTCAATTCCTGAAGGATGAGTAGGAGTTAAACCACTGTGGAAGAGGCAGTGCTCTTGGCAGAGGAAAGAGCATGTACAAAGGCTGAGAGATGAGAAAGCAACACAAGAATGAGGTGGGTACTCAGACTGCCAGGAGCAAGTAAAAGAAAATGAAGGGCCTCAGAATCATATACAAATGTTTGAATTTTATGTCAAGGGTAATAGGAAATAATTGGAAAGCCTTTCAGAGAATATTGTCAGGATCTATTTTGTTTTCAAAGGATCACTCTGGCTCCATATGATATGTCATCAGGGTAGTGCAAATTAAAATAGCAATGAGATACCACCTTGCATCTATTATATGGTGAAGATCTAAAGTGCAAGTGACACCAAATGCTGGCAGCGATATGGAGCAATAGGAACATTCATTCCTTGCTGGTGGGAATGCAAAATGGTACAACCACTTTAAAAGACATTTTGGCAGTTTCTTACAAAACTAAACATACTTTTACCATATGATCCAGCAATAGCTTTCTTGATATTTGTGCAAAGGAGCTATAAATTTATGTTCACACGTAAACATGAACATGGATATTTATAGAGTTTTGTTCATAATTGCCAAACCTGAAAGTGACCAAATGTTCTTCCAAAGGTGAATGGATAAACTGTAGTACATCCAGACAATAGACTATTATTCAGCACTGAAAAGCAGTGAGCTGTCAAGTCATGGAAAAATGTGAAGGAGGATTCCCTTTTCTCCACACTCTCTTCAGCATTTATTGTTTGTAGACTTTTTTTTTAAATAATGGCCATTCTGACCTTTGTGAGGTAATACCTCATTGTGGTTTTTATTTGCATTTCTCTAATAACGAGTGATGTTGAGCATCTTTTCATGTGTTTACTAGCCATCTGTATGTCTTCTTTGGAGAAATGTCTGTTTAAGTCTTCTGCTGACTTTTTAATTGAGCTGTTTGTTTTTGTGGTATTGAGCTGCATGAGCTGCTTGTATATTTTGGAGATTAATCCACTGTCAGTTGTTTCATTTGCTGTTCTTTTCTCCTATTCTGAGACTTGTCTTTTCACTTTGTTTGTAGTTTCCTTTACTGTGCAAAAGCCTTTAAGTTTAATTAGGTCCTACATGCTTATTCTTGTTTTTATATTCATTATTCTAGGAGATGGGCTATAGAGGATCCTGCTGTGATTTATGTCAAAAGTGTACTGCTTATGTTTTCCTTTAGGAACTGCATAGTTTCTAGCCTTATATTTCAGTTTTTAATCTATTTTGAGTTTATTTTTGTGTGTGGTGTTTGGAGGTGTTGTAGTTTCATTCTTTTACATGTAGCTGTCCAGTTTTCCCAGCATCACTAATCGAAGAGACTGTCTTTTCTCCATTGTATATTCTTGCCTCATCAAAGACAAGGTTCCCATAGGTGTGTGAATTTATCTCTTTTTGCCAGTCCCATACTGTCTTGATGACTAAATTGATACAGCCACTATGGAGAACAGTACGGGGGCTTAAAATACTAGGAATAAAGCTACAATTTTATTATAAAATAAAACTAGAAAAACTACAATATGACCCAACAGTCCCATTACTGGGTATATGCCCTGAGGAATCCATAATTGAAAAAGATACATGTGCCACAATGTTTACCGCAGCTCTATTTACAGTAGCTAGGACATGGAAGCAACCTAGATGCCCATCGACAGATGAATGGATAAAGAAGTGGTACATATGTACAAAGGAATATTACTCCTGCCATAAAAAGGAACACATGTGAGTCAGCTGATGAGGTGGATGAAACTAGAGCCTATTATATAGAGGGGAATAAGTCAGAAAGAGGAAAACAATATTGTATATTAATGCATATATAGGGAATCTAGAAAGAGGGTACTAAAAAAACCCATATGCAGGGCAGCAGTGGAGACACAGACGAGGAAAACAGACTTGTGGACACAGTGGGTGAAGGAGAGGGTGGGCCGAACTGAGACAGAACCATTGAAACATGCACATTTCCGTGTGTAAGATAGATAGCCAATAGGAGTTTCCCATAAGACGCAGGGACTTCAAATCCGGTGCTATGTGACCACCTAGAAGGGTGGGCTGGCGTGGGAGATGGGAGGGAGCTTCAAGAGGTAGGGGACGTATGTATGTTTATGGATAATTCATGTTGATATATGGCAGAAATTAACATAATATTGTAATTATCCTCCAATTAAAACAATGTGAAGGAAACTTTCACATTACTAAGTCAAAGAAGCCAATCTGAAAAGGTTACATACCATCAGATACACTTATATGACATTCTGAAAAAGGCAAAACTATGGAGACAGTAAAAAGATTAGTAATTGACATGCATTGGGGTTAGGGAGATGGGTAAAAAGGTGGAGAGCTGAGGCTTTCTGGGGCAGAAAAGAAACTACTCTGTATGCTACTATTATGGTGAATATTGTTGTTTACTCGCTAAGTCAAGTCTGAGTCTTTTGTGACCTCATAGGCTATAGCCCGAGGCTTCCCTGGTCACTCAGTGGTAAAGAATCTGCCTGCAATGCAGGAGACCCTGGTTCAATCCCTGGGTTGGGAAGATCCCCTGGAGCAGGGCACCCACTCTAGTACTCTTGTCTGGAGAATCCCATGGAAAGAGGATCCTGGCAGGCTGCAGTCCACAGGATCGCACAGAGCTGGACATGGCTGAAGCGACTAAGCAGCAGCAGCAGCAGGCTGTAGCCCACCAGGCTCCTCGGTCCATTGGATTTTCCAGTCAAGAATACTGGAGTGGGTTGCCATTTCCTTCTCCAGGAGATCTTTCTGACCCAGGAATCAAACCCACATCTCCTACATTGGCCAGTGAGTTCCTTACCATTGAGTCACCAGGGAAGCCCATTATGGTGAATACATGTCATTATACATTTTTCCAAACCCATAGAATGTACAACACCAAAAGTGTACCCTATGGACTTTAAGTGATAATGATGTGTCAGAGTAGGTTCATCAGTTGTAACCAACATACCATTCTGGTATAGAATGTTGGTAATGGGGGAGGATACACATGTATGGAGTCAGAGGCAATATGGGAAATCTCTGTGCTCTCTACTCAATTTTGCTGTGAACCTAAAACTACTCTGAACAAATTCTATTTAAAAAAGGATGACTCTGGATGCCATGCATAGAGATGGGCTGGAGTTTAATGGTTAAAACTATCACAGGGAGGACTTTCTTTGGGACAACAAAATACACCTACAACTTGATGTTAAGGTTTTGAAATGTGTGAGAGATAACTGAGGAGTCCTTTAAATCCTAATCAAGCAAGGTGACTGCAATATGCTAAAGTTGAAATCTGGCCAATTGTTCAGTCTGAAGAAGGACCACATTATTACCAGGGCGTGTTAGTGGGGGGCTAAAACATAGACTCAAAAAGAGTGAGCATTTGCTAATGTGTCTTCAGCACCTGTGTCCAGACTTAGAGACACAGCCCAACAGTAACTTGATGGCACCAGCTGTTAATTTCATGCTGCCTAGTAGACATTCAGTAAATATTTGTTTGAAGTGAATTAGATTAAATTGGATTCCATGCTCACCAAGCAACTTTCTGATCTGATCACAGTTTGGCTTCCTGTGAATCTCTTTTCTGAGCATAAAATGTCCTGATGAGCAGACCTGAAAAGTGATTCGAGTTGGCATTACAATGGATGTATCCATCTCTTTTGTGTTTGGTCATCACAGTGGATACTTGGGGTTGTGCATCCATCTCCCTTCCCCTCTTCAATCAGTAAATCTTTTTTCTATTTAGTTACCTGTCCTTTCTTTGTGTAATCCAAGTGCTTTGCTAACTCACCACACCTCCAGCAGAAACGAGCCTTGGCTGTCTTAAAGTCAACCGTCACATTTAACAGTGATTAGTTCAGATATTGGTACATGACCTAAATCAGTCTAATCTAAGGGAAATTCAAGAATCTCTCTTATAAAACTGGGACAGAGATCATCTCTTTCTTGGTGATTAAAAAAAGGAAGCACATAGCCCCTGGACACAAGCACGGGGAACTAATTCGCTGTTAGCGAATGTGATAGTTAAGTTTATGTGTCAGCCGAGATATTGCTGTGAAGGTGTTTTTTAGATGTGATCGGAATTTAAATATGTAGAGTTTGAGTGAAGCAGATTATCCTCCAAATAATTATCCTCCATTCCAGTATTCTTGCCTGGGAAATCACATGGACAGAGGAGCCTGGCGGACTACAGCCATGAGACCGCAGAGCTGGACACGACTGAGCACATTCCACAGGCTGACCCTTCTAGTGCTCATTAGTCCTCTTCTCTGACTTTTGCGGCAAATCTCTCTCTACCCGTTCTTAGGTTTATCCCTCAATATTTGACTCATTTTAAATCTTCCTCCCTACCCCACTACTAACTTCTCCACACAGAAACAGAACTCTCAATGAAGTTAAAAATGACCACCTTCTTCCCAGACCACAGAGTCTTTCCAGTACTTCATCTTCCTTAACTGTCTGCAGCATTTGACACTACAATCCACCCACTCCTGTAAATCTGACCTCAAAGTGATTTTGTGACACTGTTTTTCTTCCATCTCTCTTACTACTCTTTGGCCTCCTCTCTTGTCAGGCCCATTTCCTCCTCCTAACTGTCTCCTCTCTAACCATCTGATCCACTCCCTTGTCACTCCCTCCTTCCATTCTCACATCTTTGTTGCTTCTTAAAACTGCATCTCTGACCTTTTGTTTCAGCTCCCTCCAGTTCAGGCCTGCCTGTCTGCCCCCAACTCCTGTCCATCTCAGTGTATCCAAGTGTAATTTATTGCTTCATATTCCAGAACTGCTGCTTCTTCTAGCCTCTGCATTTTTTGACAATGCGTGGATGCCCAGGCCAAAAACAGAGTAATCTTTAATTTTTTCTTTTCTTCTCTCCTCCATATGTATTCAGCCACCACAATCTTCAGTTCAGTTCAGTTCAATTGCTCAGTCACTTCCGACTATTTGTGACCCCATGAACCACAGCACGCCAGGCCTCCCTGTCCATCACCAACTCCCAGAGTCTACCCAAACCCATGTCCATTGAGTTGGTGATGCCATCCAAGCATCTCATCCTCTGTCGTCCTCTTCTCTTCCTGCCCTCAATCTTTCCCAGCATCAGGGTCTTTTCAANTGAAGATCTTTTTTGTACAGTTCTTCTGTGTATTCTTGCCACCTCTTCTTAATATCTTCTGCTTCTGTTAGGTCCATACCATTTCTGTCCTTTATTGTACCCATCTTTGCATGAAAAGTTCCCTTGGTATCTGTAATTTTCTTGAAGAGATCTCTAGTCTTTCCCATTCTGTTGTTTTCCTCTTTTTTTTTTTTACATTGATCACTGAGGAAGGCTTTCTTATCTCTCCTTGTTGTTCTTCGGAACTCTGCATTCAAATAGGTTTATCTTTCATTTTCTCCTTTTCCTTTCACTAGAAAAGTACTAAAATCCTTCATGGTAACGACTGTTCCTTGTGGCTAGCATAAAACTTCATCAGAGTAGCAGAAACTTTCTGGAAAAATATGTGTTGATTTCATAGATTCCCCTTTCACCTTAATCACATGTATATGACCTCCCCTCCTTCCTCTTTGGACCAGTTTCTCAGAACTATCGGAAATGCTTTCTCCTGGGCTGCAATCCTGATTTTATGTGCCCAAAAACTTAACTCACAACTCTCACATCATGCATTTTTTTAAGTCAACAGTATAAATCAGATATCTTGTTTTTAATTGAAGAGATCTTTTGTGCATTGCAACGATGACTGCTCTTTCAATGAGACCGTATAAACCCGAATTGGTTGAGATTGAATTTCATGGAGACTCATTTAATAGATGCTTAATGTGCAAGCACATTAACTCAGTAAGTACCTCCTAAAGCTCATTTAGGTTCTTCTTTCCTAGTTTTATGGTGATTGGTTCTCAGTTTTCTTTTAAAGTTTCTAAAAAGACAAGCTTGCCTTTCTACCTTACAATGCATACCAAACCACAATTGTTATTGTTATTTCCCCAGTTTCATTCTTTCACCTGCCCCAAAATACAGAATGAATCATGGGTTTTGTTGTTGTTGTAGTTTTGTTTTCTTTGGTTAAATGTTCCTTAAAAATATTTTATTTGACATATGTATCTTTTGGATATTTTGATAGTAATTGATAAATCTTTCTATTCTTTAACTGATTATCTACTTAAGGTATTTTAAATGAGGACTAGGATAATGAAAAACTGCTGACCCCAACTAAGAAGAACTAGGTTTTATGTCCTGCTACTCACTGCTTACCCATTTTAACCTTGGATGTGTTTGTCCTTTTCTCTGGACTATTTTCATTGTCTCCCAGAACCATTGAAATAATTATGTTTAACATTACATAAGAAATTATGTTACATTGATATACAGCATTATTACAACTATAACAAAGTCCTGGAATAAAAGACCAGGGCCTGTTCAATTAAATTATGTGGATCATATTTCAAACAGAAATACATGCTTAGTCTAAGAAGTTTTTTTTTTTTAATTTGTGAGTAAATGGCAAGACTTAAAATGTAGTGTATAAAATTAAATCATATTCAGTTATATTTCCAACTAAAGGTAATATTGAATGTAGTTAATAGCAAATATCACTGTAATGTTGGGTGGAACTTCAGGGTTATCATAATTTTTTTTTCCCAAGGATAGGCTACTTTTGACCACTGTTAAATTTGCAACATCAGCAGTTTCAAGTCACATATCCTTCCAAAGCTCCTACAACACACATCTAGTCAGTCCTGTCCCTTGACCTTAGTTAATGTGTAAGGAACCTGTAAAAGTTCTGCAAATCTGAAATAACCAGTGTAAAGAGCATTGATTCTGAAGCCAAACAGCATGGGTTTGCATCCTGATTCCACTATTTACTAGCTATGTACTCTGGAACAAGCTGAACTGCTTAACCTGATGCTTCATGCTCCTTATCTGTTAGCTGGACGTAATAATGATACCTGTCTTGCTTGTGAGGATTAAAAGTGTGCTTATGGGTAAAGTGATTAGAGCAAGTTTCATCATAAATGCTATTTAATATTTGAGGGAGTAAACATTTATTTCCTCTGGCTGATGCTATACAACCTTACTCTTAGGGATTTAGTTTTTAGACATGGAGCAAAAAATCTTCACTTTAGAGTGGCTTCAGAGGAATCCAAATTGGAGGAAAAACTTGATGAATCATCCGGCCCTGTCCTTTCATTTTATAGTAGAGAAACTTGAGAGAATGAATGAAGTTGAATTGCTCGTCCAGTTCAGTTCAGTTCAGTCATTCAGTCGTGTCCGACTCTTAACAACCCAATGGACTGCAGCTTGCCAGGCCTCCCTGTCTGTCACCAACTCCCAGACTTTACTCAAACTCATCTCCACTGAGTTGGTGATGCCATCCAACCATCTCATCCTCTGTCATCCCCTTCTCCACATCAAGGTCTTTTCTAGTGAGTCAGTTCTTCACATCAGGTGGCCAAATTATTGCCATTTCAGCTTCAACTTCAGTCCTTCCCATTAATATTCAGGACTGATTTCCTTTAGGATGGACTGATTGGATCTCCTTGCAGTCCAAGGGACTCTGAAGAGTCTTCTCCAACACCACAATTCAAAAACATAAATTCTTCAGCGCTCAGCTTTCTTAACAGTCCGACTCTCACATCCATTCATGACTATTCGAAAAACCATAACCTTGACTAGGTGGACCTTTGTTGAAAAGTAATGTCTCTGCTTTTGAATATGCTATCTAGGTTGGTCATAACTTCTCTTCCAAGGAGGAAACATCTTTTAATTTCATGGCTGCAATCATCATCTGCAGTNCTCCAATACCACAGTTCAAAAGCATCAATTCTTCGGCACTCAACTTTCTTTATAGTCCAACTCTCACATACATACATGACTACTGGAAAAGCCACAATCTTATTTTTCCTTAGAAACTTACAAAAAATATACCTTTTTCTCTCTAATTATTGTACTGCTAAGAGAGCTATTTTGCCCCACCTACCTCTCTGCCTCCTGTCTCCCCACTCTTTACCATTTCATAACCTGACATTGTCCTCCAGTGCTACTTCATGTCCTATTCAAGAACACACTGTAATTCTCTCTTGTCCTCTGTAGCAAGCCCAAGACTTGCAGCTGTTGCCAGGGTCTTCTCTGATGAGGTCTCTTCTCCAGTTGGATATGTCTTTCTGGGTCTCACATCCCAAGATGTGAACTGGCCCTGCAATGTAAAGGCTACTTATTCTGTAAATGAGCTGTGCAGAACTCACCAAACCAATTTATTGCAAATTTTAAAGGTTTATTTATTTTCCCACTTAGTAACGTGCATTTATTTGTTTCCTTTTGTGTACCTAGATGTCATGAGAAACAGGAAGAACTAGTAATCTGAGTCCTTTCTTTAGCAATTCACCATCTAGTGGGAGAACCAAAGATAAGTGTTTATAAATGATAATCACTCCATCAAAAATAGTGATTTTTAAAAATTAATCACACAGAACAAAAATTACTTATCACAAAAGTTATATATACATAGATTGCATACATTTTTTTTAAAAAACTTCTAACATTACAGAAGTATGTTAAATAGTCAGAGACCCCTGCTGTTTCACTTTCTTAATTCTCATTTAGTAAGAGTAAATCTTAATAGATATCATATAATATATATGTATACACACATATATACATATATCTGTTTTACAAAAGATAGCATCATACTATACATATTATCCTGCATTACTCATTCAACAGTAATGTCCTTGCATAATATACCTGATTCTCTTTTTTCAGTGACTGCATAGTATTCTTTTGAGTTCAACAGTCTCCTGTAGTTAATCATCTATCCCTCCTCTTTCTTTATCACAAAGAAAGCTTTAGCAAGCATTCTTTCACACAGTTTCAGTGGTATGCTGTAAATAGTTTAACATTTTGCTCTCCAAATTTAAAAAAGCCCTGCTTTGTAATATCTACCAACATCCCTGGTATAAATACTCTTCACTATAAGTGATTTCAAGCTACCGAAGTAACACCAGAAGGCAGAGTTAGGAAAAAAAGTGCACAGCAGCTCACGCTTAGCCAGTGGGATCTGCCACACCAGGGTATACTTTATTATGCATATGTTTTTGAGTGTTTTACAACATAGGAAAACAAGATATTAAAAGGCAGTTACCACTTTACCAGACTGGGGAACAGAACTAGTTTATTAGCTATAATAAAGTTGAACCACGAATTAAATGCTTTTCTTTTGGATTCTGAAGAAGGCCCTTTATCTGTTATTCTTAAATAGATTCTGTTTAAAAGCCAAGGAAATTTCAAAGCATTCCTTTTTGCCACCTGAGAAAATCACTTTAAGGAAAGTAGAGTAAATGGATGACTAAATATATTTTAAAGATTTAATAGAAATCCAATTAAATCCACCAATTAGTATGTTCAGACACAAACACATATGATGAGAATATGCTGACCCCTCCTCTTTGGGACACTCCTATTAATAGGACTGAATTGCACACAGGTGCACAAAACCGCCTCAAAATTGAGGCTGCATCTGAGTCACCTGGAGGGCTTGTTAAACCACTTTTTCACTGGGCCCCAGTTACTTAGTTTCTCATCCTTTAGGCCTAGGGCTGGACCAAGAATTTGCATTTCTTTCCACATTCCCAGGTGATGCTGAAGCTGCAGTTCTGGAGACCTCACTTCTGAGAACCACCGCCCTATGGAAGCAAAGCCCAGAGAATTCTTCCTGCTCTGGTATTGTGGAAATTTCTATCAAATTCTGTAGCTAGAGACTTTCTCCTGTTAAACTACAGATAAATTTAGAAACAGGGAAAGTTATGTTTGATACGGCCTCCCTGGTGGCTCAGACAGTAAAGAATCTGCCGGCAATGCAGGAGACCTGGGTTCGATCCCTGGATTGGGAAGATCCCCTGGAGGAGGGCATGGCAATCCCATGCAATTGCCATGCCCTCCAGTATTCTTGCCTGGAGAAGCTTATGGACAGAAGAGCCTGCTAAGCGACAGTCCACAGGGTCACAAAGAGTCAGATGTGACTGAGCGACTAAGCATACAAGTTTGATAAGTAATCAAAGTATTTGAGAAAGGTTCAATAGGAGAGTGGCACAAATTCTTTGCTATCGAGAGAAAAGCATACTGAGATTTGTTTTTGGAAAATGAAGGACATGGTTAATGATTGTTAACAGGAAGGATAAACTTTCAAAGTAGTAGTAGTAGTTAAGTTCAGACTTCCCATTCGCAGAGGTGGTCACACAAATCTCTGGGTGTGAATCCTGTCCCTGCCATTTAACTGACTACGCTATAGCTCTTCAGTCACTAAGCTGGGTCCAGCTGTTTGCAACCCCGTGGACCACAGCATGCCAGGCCCCTCTGTACTTCACTATCTCTCACAATTTGCTCAAATTCATGCCTATTGAGTCAGTGATGCTATCTAACCATCTCTTCCTCTGTTACCTATTTTCCTTTTGCTTCAATCTTTCCTAGCATTGACGTCTTTTCCAAAGAGTTGGCTCTTCGCATAAGGTGGCCAGAGTAATTGGAGCTTTTCTTTAGCAATTATGGTGATTTAGACACAAATGATCATGATAAAGGTAGTGAGAAGTGGTCAGATTCTTCTGGATATATTGGATTGTCAAAATAATCATAATAATGATCATAATAATTTATTTGGGTTTTCCTGGAACATCTTATGGAAAAACCCAAATGAACTTTTTGGCCAACCCAATATTTTGAGGTTGAATCCAACAGAACCTCTGAAAGATTAAATGTGATTCATGCAAAAAGAACCAAAGGTGATCCCAAGACTTTTGACCTGATTGTGCATATTTTGTCCTCTGCTATATCCTGGGGTCTTCTCAGGTGGCACTAGTGGTAAAGAATGCTCCTGCCAATGCAGGAAACTTAGGAGACATAGGTTCAGTTCCTAGTTTGAGAAGTTCCTATGGAGAAGGAAATGGCACCCCACTCCAGTATTCTTGCCTGAAGAATCCCATGGACAGAGGAGCCTAACGGGCTATGGTCCACAGGGTGGCAAAGAATCAGACACAATTGAAGTGACTTCGCATGCATGCTGTATCCTATCCCTTGCCATGGAAACTCATAGAATTAGGAGAGGGAGCTGCCAGGATATTGAAAGAACATTACCCAAAGTCTGTCTCAATGGCACTAATTTAATATCCCAGCATTTTCCATAAAAGGATCCAGGTGTCATTTGAAATGAAATGTAACAATCAAAATTACTATAAACCATTAAGAAACGTTAAGCTCTTGTGGGTGTTCCAAAACCTATAGCTAAGCTAATTATAACCTCTGCCACAACTCCCCAACTTGCTTTTAGATGACAAAATATTACTCTCTATTTTTTGTTTTAATTCCACATTAACAGATTCCTAGAATCTGTCAGCAGTAGAACATGTCAACCACTATACAATTTTAAATCATCTTTCTTTGCTTTACAATAAAAGCAATGTTTATTTTAAACTTTTCCAGGCACTGAAAAATTACCCTTTTGATCTGATGTCAGAATCTTTATGCTGAGTATTCCAAATCACTGTGGAGTTCAGCATTCTGCAAAGCAATGTTGGAGTTACAGATCCTATTTGCAGCTTAATTGCCAGTGAATTGATCTATTCTAAACTAAGTATGTCTTTTCTTAGGCCCTGAGTTTTGGGGTCTTTGAAAATTTGCAAAACAATCTTACTCAAATCTTCTGAGACTCCATGTTAACAGACAGGGTCTTTGAAAGTGCTGTTTTTCATTCATTATTCACTTGTTCATTCCATACTAATTTCACATCATGTTCAAGTCTTACTCCACGCTGGTGATTCAAATGTAGACAAATCCTTGACCTCAAGGAGCTTACACTATTGACAAATGAAATGTATACATACATACACACACACAAAGTGGTACAACTGAGTAAGAACATGAAGGTTATGAATAAGCCACGGCCTTAAGCACAGAGATGGGTGCAAAGGTGCTGCAAGAAAGATAACCTTGTACAAGAGAGTGTAAGAGACATTCAGGCAACATAAAATGCAGTGCAGAAGAGAACCACACAAGCCAATTCAATATGATTGAAGTCTAAGGTAAACGGTGGAAAGTAAAAAGACAAGAGGTAAGCTGGTAGTAGTCCAGGAAAAAGCCTAAAATTCTAAGGAGCCTATAGTTATCCAGAAGCGGTGAGGAATCACTGAAGAGTTACACACAGGGCCCCACGAGGAAAGGTGATTTGGAAAGATTGCTTTGGCCACAGTGTAGAGCATGGACTTGAAGTCACTCCCTGCTGAAGCAATTCTTTATCCCATTGTTTGTCTTAAAAAAAACAAAAATCCTTAATAGGGTTCACAAGTCACAAAGCCTTGCTCAGTCAGGTCCAAGGTTCCTGTCTAGTTTCAACTCCATCTCTGCTTCCTTGGGTCTGTCAATTCTAGTCACAGTGGGTTTTCTTCCATTTCTTCCAAGGGACCAAGCTCATATTTCCACCCATTCTGGAACTCCAATTGGGTTGTTTCCTCTGCCTAAGGACTCATCCATCTCTGGCTAATTTATGCCTTTCATTTAGGTTTTAGCCTAATCTTCACTTTCTCAAGGATGTGTTGCTTCACCTCCTGGACTACATTAAGCCCCCTTCTACATACTAGAAACCCTCATTATAAGCAGTACATCTCCTCTCATTACACTTTATTGAATGTGTTTATTCAGTGCCAGTCTTCCCCAACAGACTGAACTTCTCTTTCATACCTCTTATTAGTCATTGTCAAGTGTTCTATGAACTCGGTGTATCACTCAGTCATTGTATACTGGATAAATGAATGATGGCAAGAGATAGTTAGGAGATATATATGAACTAAGGAGGTCGAAACAATGGATTTGAGTCTTAAGCGCTAGAGTGACTGGATTTGGAAATTAACTGAAAACAAGGGGAAAGAGCTGGAGGAAAGGGCAGGACTTTGTGTGTCTGGTTCCCTATTGCCTTGCACAGAGCATTGAATAGTACCTGGCCCCTGGTAAAATATCCATTAAATAGTTGTGTCGAATAAAGGTGGATGAGTGGAGGTCATTTCTCAGCTTCCAGCTTGATCTAGTGTGCAGCTCCATTCCCTGAGAGACAGAAAACATGAGTCAATTGCTTGTACATCAAAGTTTCAAATAGCATTGCTCAGCTGTTTGCTTTTGAAGAGACTACTATAGAAGTATTCAAAATGACCTTCTAACAATAGAAAGGAAAACAGAGCATGAGTGTGAGTGAAAGATTACTGGGCTATATTATATTTATGTATATAAATCTGTAGTTATATACAAATATTTATATTATATTATATTTATTATAAAATACATATTATATGTTACTGGCTATATTATATTTATATATAAATATATTTATTTCTATTTTATATTTATGAATATATTTATTTTTATATTTATAAATATAAAATATATTACTATTCTAATTTAAATTATAACCAGTTATTTTCAGTAGAATTATATTATCTGTCTTTAATTTCTGGTAAAGACAAGCTATGATGTTGGGTGAGCTGCTTCTAAACATTGCACTGAAAGTTGCACACACACACACAAAAAATTGTTTCCTTTGTCCTAGATGGGAGGGATTACAGATTCCCTAAAAGCTTCTCTACTCTAACCAGTTATGTTATCTTTTAACTTCAACAATGTAACACACAAGGTTTCCTTTTGAGGTATGAAAAGTTCTGAAACTAGATAATGCTGATGATTGCACAAGATTGTAAGTGTACTTAATGCCACTGAATCATTTACTTTAAAATTGTTACAGTGTAAATTTATGTTATGTATCTCTTACCACACACACAAATTTAACAGGAATATGTGTTTCCCAGAGTTAAGACTCTGACTACCTTATGTAATTTAGAGAAATGTAAGATTCACTCCACTTGTGAGACGCTTTTGAAAAGCGTTAGCAGTGCAATGCTGTCGAGATTTTTTTCCGGAAAGAAGATTTGGAGTCCAGTGTCTGAGAAAGGAATGAAATTCTGGTTGCACGTGACCTGACTTTGAAAGTAGGAGAAAGAGAGTCTAAGTAATAACAGAAAACAATTGCTTCCCAAGGTATACAAGAAAAAGGCTGTCCTTGATTTTCTCCCTGTCTAATTCTATTTGCTTCTCAAGAGTTGCGTTCTTAAAGAATTTGAACTTCCAATGCAATTCTGTGCTTAAACAATCCAAGAAATGTGGTCCTTACAGTAGTTTACTTGTGTACCTCTCCACCTGTGTCTCTGATTAGCAGGCAGGAGTCAGTGTTACCATGGTTGGTTGATGAAACTGCAGTAAAAGCAATGAATTGACTTTTGGGTTTATCTGCCAGCATTTTCATCCATCGATGCTTTTAGACACTTTAAAACACTGAAAATTCACTAGGTTCTTTAAAATACTGAAAAATAGCTTAGACCCCTCCATTGCTACTTTCTAGGGTCTCTAATAAAGAATCACAACTGTAATAATTAGTGTTTATCTTGTGTATCTCAGTGGAGTGGAGGCAACCACCTTAATCAAGCTTATCAAAATCACCACAGGGTCTTTTTCACACTACACATTTCCCTGAGACCCTGCAGAGAAACTGGTACACCTTCTGAGCAGGGGCAGATGGATGGTGATGTTTTTTGCTCTCTTGAGAATTATTACTGCTCTAGTGAGATGCTCTTATCGATGACAATATATTATACTTTTCAAGTATATGACAATATATTATACTTTTCAAGTGTAAGAACAAAACTCAGTGAGACTTTCACAGCAAAACAGATTTCTAAAGGCTACTCATTCTCATGACCTGGACTGAACAGCATGGGCCAAGAAACAATACAGAAAGTGCTCTAACAAATTTATGGGGAAAAAATATCAAATTTCCAATAAAAGTGAGTAACAGTCATAGATAGTTCATAAGAGAAGATAAAGTTACTAACAAAAATGGTGGTGGGGGGCGGAGNAAATATATTACTATTCTAATTTAAATTATAACCAGTTATTTTCAGTAGAATTATATTATCTGTCTTTAATTTCTGGTAAAGACAAGCTATGATGTTGGGTGAGCTGCTTCTAAACATTGCACTGAAAGTTGCACACACACACACAAAAAATTGTTTCCTTTGTCCTAGATGGGAGGGATTACAGATTCCCTAAAAGCTTCTCTACTCTAACCAGTTATGTTATCTTTTAACTTCAACAATGTAACACACAAGGTTTCCTTTTGAGGTATGAAAAGTTCTGAAACTAGATAATGCTGATGATTGCACAAGATTGTAAGTGTACTTAATGCCACTGAATCATTTACTTTAAAATTGTTACAGTGTAAATTTATGTTATGTATCTCTTACCACACACACAAATTTAACAGGAATATGTGTTTCCCAGAGTTAAGACTCTGACTACCTTATGTAATTTAGAGAAATGTAAGATTCACTCCACTTGTGAGACGCTTTTGAAAAGCGTTAGCAGTGCAATGCTGTCGAGATTTTTTTCCGGAAAGAAGATTTGGAGTCCAGTGTCTGAGAAAGGAATGAAATTCTGGTTGCACGTGACCTGACTTTGAAAGTAGGAGAAAGAGAGTCTAAGTAATAACAGAAAACAATTGCTTCCCAAGGTATACAAGAAAAAGGCTGTCCTTGATTTTCTCCCTGTCTAATTCTATTTGCTTCTCAAGAGTTGCGTTCTTAAAGAATTTGAACTTCCAATGCAATTCTGTGCTTAAACAATCCAAGAAATGTGGTCCTTACAGTAGTTTACTTGTGTACCTCTCCACCTGTGTCTCTGATTAGCAGGCAGGAGTCAGTGTTACCATGGTTGGTTGATGAAACTGCAGTAAAAGCAATGAATTGACTTTTGGGTTTATCTGCCAGCATTTTCATCCATCGATGCTTTTAGACACTTTAAAACACTGAAAATTCACTAGGTTCTTTAAAATACTGAAAAATAGCTTAGACCCCTCCATTGCTACTTTCTAGGGTCTCTAATAAAGAATCACAACTGTAATAATTAGTGTTTATCTTGTGTATCTCAGTGGAGTGGAGGCAACCACCTTAATCAAGCTTATCAAAATCACCACAGGGTCTTTTTCACACTACACATTTCCCTGAGACCCTGCAGAGAAACTGGTACACCTTCTGAGCAGGGGCAGATGGATGGTGATGTTTTTTGCTCTCTTGAGAATTATTACTGCTCTAGTGAGATGCTCTTATCGATGACAATATATTATACTTTTCAAGTATATGACAATATATTATACTTTTCAAGTGTAAGAACAAAACTCAGTGAGACTTTCACAGCAAAACAGATTTCTAAAGGCTACTCATTCTCATGACCTGGACTGAACAGCATGGGCCAAGAAACAATACAGAAAGTGCTCTAACAAATTTATGGGGAAAAAATATCAAATTTCCAATAAAAGTGAGTAACAGTCATAGATAGTTCATAAGAGAAGATAAAGTTACTAACAAAAATGGTGGTGGGGGGCGGAGGTGGGGGAGAGTGTATCAACCTGCCTAGAAAATGAAGAAAAAAAAATATAAGGCAGACTACAGGCTTGACTTTGGCTTCCAATCAAGATGGGGTAACAGTGACCAGATTGATCCTCATGCCTGAAGCCACTGAAATATGGATGAACTTTAGCATATAATTATTTGTAAAACAGTGGACATCGGTCAGTGAGGAGAGTGATTCCTGAGAGATGGAGGAAAACCGAGGTGAGCCCCCTGATTGCCTTGTGCCTTGACAGAGCTTCTTTGACGGAGTTTTCAGCTCACGGCCTCTGAGTCGAAAGAAGAAATGGAGAATCCAAGAAGATCAAGGCATCTAGAATTTGCAGGATAGAAAAATGAGATGGAGAAAGCTGCAGAGAGTGAACCCCAGAAACCTGCAGAAGGAGGGTTTCCGTGAAGTCTTTAGCTGAGGACCCATCAGCATGAGCATGTGAGGAAGCCACCAGAAGTCAGAGAGACAACCCCCCGAGAAGGCCTAAAACAGACAGTGCCTGGGGCTCACATCAGGCCTGTCCCACCAGCAGACTGGAATGTGGGATCTGGTGGAATATTCAGAAGGCTCCTGCCTCACCCTTAGGGAATTAGTCCTTCAGTGAACACTGGCCTGGTCCCACCTAACAAATCTTAGAAGCAAGACCCAAAAGAAAGAACCAGACTATTTCCCAGAATAAAGCCCATGACCATTATGTGAATACAAAAATATTTAGTAGCCAGTGAGGAAAAATTCACAGTGTCTAGAATTCAATAAAAAAATTAAACAGAACTTCAAAAAAATTACATAATGGGGAGATAAATTAATCATGCAGGTTTTAATTAATCTAAGACAGATGGTAGAATTTGCAAACTAAGTACGATAAAACGGTGATTTAGAACTGTATTCCCTATTCCATGTAATTAAAAGTTAGAGACACAGAAGACATAAGAGAGACCTGTATCAAACCTAAGAGATTAAAACAGTGTATGGGGATCATCTCATATCGTTGGATGAGATGAACAGCAAATTAAACATTGCAGAAGAGAAATATTATTGAATTTGAAGATACAGCAATAGAAACTTTCCCAAATATAATGAGAGAATGTTGTTTAGTTGCTAAGGCATGTCCAACTCTTTGCAACGCCTTGGACTATAGCCCACCAGACTACTCTGTTCTTGGGCTTTTCCAGGCAAGAATACTGGAGTGGGTTGCGATTTCCTTCTCCAGGGGATCTTCGCAACCCAGGGATTGACCCCACATCTCCTGCTTAAGAAGCAGACTCTACCACTGAGCCACCTGGGAACCCATAATGAGAGAATAGAGAATCAGAAAAATAAACAGAGCATCAGAGAAACATGAGACAGCTTCAAACAGCAAAATATACATGAAATTTTGGTTCCTTAAGAAGTGGGGTTAGGCAAAAAAAAAATTGCTGGAACAAATTTTTTCCAAATTTGATAGAAGCCCACAGATAAACCCACAGATCTAAGAATACCAATTAACTCCAAGCACTAGAAATATAAAGGAAACTACAGCAAGGTATATCACAATAAATTTGCTCCAAACCAGTGATGAAGAATAGAATCTCAAAGTCAGAGGAAAAGAATATCTTACATGTATAAGAAGAAAGATTAGTATGATAGCAGACAAGTCATCGGAAAAAATACAAGTGAGAAGACGTAGAACAACAACTTCAAAATATTAACTTCAAATTCTATACCTAGAAAATATGTATTTCAAACAAAGGCAAAGGAGGAGATAAACGTATAGTTTTAGGTGATTAACATTGTACAGCAAAAACCAATACAACATTGTAAAGGAGTTATCCTCTAATTAAAAATTTAAAAATAAAAACCAAAGACCACTTAAAGATTGCTTAAGATAAGGATATTTCTCCCAGCAATCTTGATTCCAGCTTGTGTTTCTTCCATTCCAACATTTCTTATGATGTACTCTGCATATAAATTAAATAAACAGCGTGACAATATACAGCCTTGACATATTCCTTTTCCTATTTGAAACCAGTCTGTTGTTCCATGTGTGGTTCTAACTGTTGCTTCCTGACCTGCATACAGATTTCTCAAGAGGCAGGTCAGGTGGTCTGGTATTCCCATCTCTCTCAGAATTTTCCACAGTTTATTGTGATCCTGCAGTCAAAGGCTTTGGCATAGTCAGTAAACCAGAAATAGATGTTTTTTTGGAACTTTCTTGCTTTTAAGATGATCCAGCGGATATTGGCAATTTGATCTCTAGTTCCTCTGCCTTTTCTAAAACCAGCTTGAACATCAGGAAGTTCACGGTTCACGTATTGCTGAAGCCTGGCTTGGAGAATTTTGAGTATTACTTTACCAGCATGTGAGATGAGTGCAATTGTGCAGTAGTTTGAGCATTCTTTGGCATTGCCTTTCTTTGGGATTGGAATGAAAACGGACCTTTTCCAGTCCTGTGGCCATTGCTGAGTTTTCCAAATTTGCTGGCATATTGAGTGCAGCACTTTCACAGCATCATCTTTCAGGATTTGAAGTAGCTCAACTGGAATTCCATCACCTCCACTAGCTTTTTTCTTAGTGATGCTTTCTAAGGCCCACTTGACTTCACATTCCAAGATGTCTGGNAGAAGGGGATGACCGAGGATGAGATGTATGGATGGCATCATGGACTCTATGGACGTGAGTCTGAGTGAACTCCGGGAGATGGTGATGAACAGGGAGGCCTGGTATGCTGCGATTCATGGGGTTGCAAAGAGTTGGACACGACTGAGTGACTGAACTGAACTGAACTGAAGAGATGGTGAGGGACAGGAAAGCCTGGGGTGCTACAGTTCATGGGATTGCAAAGAGTCAGACATGATTTGGTGACTGAACAACAGCAAAACCTATTAAATTGAAAAGGTTTAAAATACTTCATATAGACATGGATGTGGACATATGGAAACACAAACTTCTGAGGAAACAGATCAGTTGTATAAGTTATATAACAACTTAAAAAGCTAAAAGTATATATGCCATCCAGTGGAGTTCAGGAAAAGCCAGAGATAAAATAGATATTTTTTTGTTTGTTTTACATTTTAACTTAATGAGTTACTTCAAGGTTAAATGTCTTGCATCCTTTCTAAGACTTAGGAAAGAGATTCTGGAGCATAGGTGTACAAGGGCAGGACAATGGGAAAATTTATCTTCTGCATACATAATAAAGGGGTGCATTGTCAGTAGCAAATGTAAAAACAGAAATATAACCAACTAAAAGCCAGTCTTCTTTATTATTATCACCATAAAACAATAGTCCTTGAAAAAGTTTTTTGTTTGTCTGAGTTCTTTACAATTGCTGTGATTATTACACATTTTAAAACTACTTATCCTTTGATTATCATGTTTCCTATGTGGAAATTAATTCAGGGAATTTTCAGTTATACATTCAATCCCTAGCAGTCATGGACTCAGATACAGTGTCTATCAGGGGATAATGAGATTGAAGGGAGGTTTTCTAGAACAAGATAGATTTCACTGACTTGGTAGGTGAAGGGAAGGGGCCAGTGGAAAGGGGCGGATGGAAGAGCAGGGGTGCTGCATAGTTAATGCATCAGAGTCTATAGGCTTCTGTAGTTGTGGATCCCTTTGCTTCACACGCCTAAGTGACTCTGGACCTTATCGTGACTTTGCTTGACCAATAGGACGATAACCCTTGTAATGCAAAAAGAGACTTGTAAAGTGCTTGTCCACAGGAGCTTGCTCTTGTTTTGTGGCCTTTAGGGGCATCCTGCAATTTCTAACACATAAATAGTCCCAAACTAGACTTCTGGATGATGAGTAATACGTGGCCTAGCCAATTTTATCACCCTAGCTGACATCAGTCCAATTTATAGACATGTGAATAAGGCCATTTTAGACTATCCAGTTCCAGACAAGCCTCCAGCTGGTCACTGAGATGTGAGTAAATACAGCTGAAATTAGCCCAACCTGGGTCTTCTTAAAAGAAATATCCAGTTTACCTTTAGACTTGTGAGCAATGATGTATGGTGGTTGTACTAAGATACTAAAGTTTGAAGCGGTTTGTTACACAGCAAAAGCTAACTGATACAAGATTCTTGAATAGGTGAGTAAGGATAGGATAGAACTCAGAGGTAGAAGGGATAGATTAGTACTGAATGTCAAATAATATATACAGAACTATGTTTAAATCCCCTAGCCTCCATATACATGCACACATGCTTGCATGTGCGCACATGCTCACACACACACACACACACACACACACACACACACACTCTCACTCCTTCCTCCACTTCTCTTCAGGATCAGGGAAAGAATGCAGACTCTGAACTGAGACTACCTAAATGTTATTTATTTTTGTCAGAGTATAGTTATTTACATTGCTGTGTCAGTTTCTGCTGTACAGCAAAGTGAATCGGTCATATGTATGCATATATCTTCTCTTTTTTTGATTGCCTTCCCATTTAGGTCACTGCAGAGAACTGAGTTCCCTGTGATATGCAGTAGGTTCTCGTTAGTTATCTGTTTTACACACAGCAGTGTATATATGTCAGTCCTAATCTCTTAATTCATCCCACCCATCTCTATCCCCCTGCCACTGCCTTTCCCCCTAGTATCCATGTTTGTTCTCTATGCCTGTGTATCTATTTCTGCTTTGCAAATAAGACCATCTATACCATTTTTCTCGATTCTATATATATGCATTTAATATATGATATCTGTTTTTCTCTTTCTGACTTCACTCTGTAGACAGTTTCTAAGCCCATCCATGTCTCAGCAAATGATGCAGTTTCATTACTTTTTATGGCTGAGTAATATTCCATTGTGTCTATGTACCGCATTTTCTTTATCCATTCCTCTGCTGATGGACATTTAGGTTGCTTCCATGTCTTGGGCATTTTTTAAGTATGCTTCAGATTATCTTGGAGTGTATATCTTTTTGAATTATGGTTTTCTCTGGGTATATTTCTGGTAGTAGGATTGCTTGGTCATATGGTAGTTCTATTTTTAGTTTTTTAAGGAGCCTCCATACTGTTCTCTATAGTTTCTGTGTTAATTTACATTCCCACCAACAGTGTAAGAGGGTTCCCTTTTCTCCACACACTCTATGGTATTTATTGTTTGTAGATTTTTTTAATGATGGTCATTCTAACCAGCATGAGGTGATACCTCATTGTGGCTTTGATTTTCATTTCTGTAATAATTAATGATGTAGAGCTTCTTTTCATGTGTTTGTTGGCCATCTGTATGAGACTACCTAAATTTAAATCCTTGTTTTTGTTCTTTACTGGCTGAGTGATCTTGGGCACACATCTTATTCATTTGTAAAACAGAGTTGACAGTATTTACCTCATAAAGTTGTTGAAAAGATTAGGTGATCTCATACATGTAAGGACCAAGCTCATAATAAACATCTTTTAAATGCAAGCTATGTAGGTACCTCAGTGAAGATACAGAATATTTGAGATGAAGTGGTAGGGAAAACTGAGAGAGTGTTTATCAGCTAACATCAAATCCTCAAAAAATGCAGGATGTAGGATGTTATCATACAGTAAAAGGAAGAGCAACAAGAATTTGAGGATAAAGAGAATGGTGGAGAATGTCAGAGCAGCAAGAAGGAGGATTTTCTGTAGCACTCAGAGGTGAATCTAGGGGTCTATGTTAATTTAGCCACATTCAAGCATCCCCCACTCTCCTGAGTGAGCCTGTGAACTCCTGCTCCACTTCTCTGCTTTCATAGGTTCTGTCCATTTTCCAGACTCAACCCATGTTCTCAGTCCTGCAGAGTTCTTCCCAGTTATTCCAGCCCAATACAGTGTCTTCCTTCTCAGACCCATTATAACAACTCATCTGACACTTAGCACACGACATATTCTATTCCAGGTTTTTTTTTTTTTTTTTCACCTAACAAGCAATACATTTTAAAGCTAGAAGGGGTTTCAGTAAATACCTAATTCAACTCCCTCATTTTGCTAATGAGAGAATTGAAAGCTAGATGGGACAACCAAGACTAGAATCCAGCCTGCCTTTGTCATTATTTGGTGATTTTTCTACTGTTACATCTATGCCCTGAGAGGACATCAGGTTCCTCAAGACAAGAACTTTTAAAATCTATAGCATTTACATGATGAGATCCTCAGTAGATGGTCACCTACACATGGTGTTCTACCAAGCTACATGAGTCAGCTGGAAGAGAAAGAAATTCTTGTGTAGAACAGATTTTACAGTTAAAAAAATCATATATTTTTTCAAACTCTTAGATGTATAAAGTTTTCCAAATAAAATGTATTAGATAATTTTTGTTTGTTATATAGTTCTTTTCCTTTAACTCACTATTAAGGGTGGTCTTCTTTAAGATGTACATGGACCAGTTTTGACCAGTATAGATTACAGATAGTGGTTTGTATCCCAACAGAAGTAAATTCTATCTAACCCTTTAGCCAGTTAACTGGAAGAAGCTTACCTTTGTGGTTATTGATTTTAATTTCACTTCAGAAAAAAAAATCAAAAGTCGATTTAATAAAAGCATTTTTTACAGTTTAACCTAATTTGGCAGTATGGATTGAAAAACAAAGAAACCAAACAAAAGCAAACTGTAAGAATACATACTGGGAGCTGAACAAGTACTGCTACCAGAAGTTACCAATTTCCTGCATTTTGAATTTTAATTATATCAAAAAAATTAATCTATTACCCAAGATTAGTCAGCCCCTATATGAGGCCTGGCACTCATCACTTTAAACTACTTCACTGAATCTATTTGAAAGCTGAATATGGAGCCTGCATTCTCAGTCCAGCTAGTCTACCTGTGACCATGTTAAGATGACATTCTCCAGAATTGCTCTATCAAAGCTTACTGTGAACACTATGCAATCTAATCAGCTCTACATGCATATGTCAAGGTGTTGGTTCTGAAATCCCAGGAAAAGTTTGTGAGCTTCCTGAAAAAGAAAAATCCTTCAAGTGATCCTTCCCCTGAGCTCAGTTGGGGTTTTCTGGCCATGAAGGCCTTCTTCCTTCTCTCCGCCACAGCGTTCCTCCTACTTCTCCCTCCCTTCCATCAGAGAAATGACAGACACTCCCCACTCCCTGCAGGGAGTTTTCCTAATTTCACCCACGGGAGCCAAAAACCTAAAGGAAAACAAATTTATTTGTTTAAAATGTAACTCGCAGAGAGCATTTGCACAGAAGAATGTTCTTACCCTCTTGGTGCTAGTCCACTGTGTATCTGATTTCCAGACTCATTCTTCCCCAAATGACTACAACTTTTGCTGGCATTTCTCTGAAGGTATCTTCAAGACCTCTTTTAGATGCAGAAAAGCTACCTGAATTTGCAGGCAGCTTCCTGTTGGGCTCACGTTTTGCAGCATGCTTGCTTGATGTGCAGAAGGTGGGGAAGGTGTTTGAAAAAACAGGAAGCAGCTGTGAATGTGTGACTTCATTCCTGGAAGCTGAAGGGTCTCTTGAGACAGCTGGACTGTATGTGCTTCCTTCTTTTTCACCCATGAACACTTTTACAAAGCTATTAGATACTCTAAAGACCATGAATGGGCTGCTGAATGGCATGATTATTTGCAAAGTCTGGTATATCCATAAACTTGGGTAGTTCTGTTTTTCCTTGTACAGGTTTCTCTGTTTGCCAGGGATATTGATATCCATGGAATGCCTGCAAGGTCGGCTTTCAAAAATTATTGTTACTGTGGTTAAAGAAACACATAACATGAGCTTTACCTTCTTCACAAATTTTAAGTTTTCTGGGTATTGTTAACTGTAGACATGATGGTGTATAGCAGTTCTCTAGAACTTTTCATCTTGCATGACTGAAACTTTATACCCATTTAACAACTCCCTATTTCCTCCTCCCCCAGCTCCTGGCATCCACCATTCTACTTTCTAGTTTAGTAAGCCTGACTACTTCAGGTAGTTGAATCATGCAGTGTTTGTCCTTCTGTGAAATGACTTCTTTCACTTAGCATAATGTCTTCAATGTTCATCACTGTTGTAGCATATGACAGGATTTCTTCCTTTTTTTGTGGCTGAGTAACAATCCTATGTATATATTGCATTGTATTTATCCATTTGTCTGTCAATGAACATTTGTGTTGCCTGGCTGTTATGAATAGTGCTGCAGTGAACATGGGAGTGCAAATATCTTTTCAAGATACTGAATTCAGTGTTTTTAGATAGGTACTCAGAAGTGGGATGGCTGGATCATATGATGGTCCTATTTCTTCTTTTTGGCCACAGTGCACTGCATGAGGAATCTTAGTTCCCTGATCAGGGATTGAATCCCTGCCACCTGCAGTGGAGGTGCAGAATCTGGACCACTGGACCACCAAGGAATTCCCAGTTCTATGTTTAACTTTATAAAAATTTCCATATTATTTTCTGTAGTAGCTGTATCATCTTACATTGCCACCAACAGTGAATAAGGTTACAGTTTCTCCATATACTTGTCAACACTTGTTATTTTTTGTTTTTTGTATACTGGTTGTCTTCATCAGTTAGAAGTGCTATAACTGAAACAGCATAGATTGGGTGGTTTAATTAACAAATATTTATTTCTCACAATTCTGGAGGTTTAGAAGTCCAGGATCAGGGTGCTGGCAGATTTGGTGTCTGGTAAGGGGAGAATCCCAGGGACGGGGGAGCCTAGTGGGCTGCCGCCTATGGGGTCGCATGGAGTCGGGCATGACTGAAGCGACTTTGCAGCAGCAGCAGCAAGGGCCTATTTCCTATTCATAGAGTTTTCTGTATGTAAGACTGGGCTTCTTTGTTGACTCAGTGGTGAAGAATCTGCCTCCCAATGCAGGAGATGAGAGTTCGATTCCTGAGTCAGAAAGATCCCTAGAGAAGGAAATGGCAACCCACTGAAGTATTCTTGCCTGGGAAATCCCATCAATAGAGGAGCCTAGTGAGCTACAGTTTATGGGGTTGCAAAAGAATCAGACACAATTTAGTGACTAAACAACAACAAAATATGTAAGATTGTATCATCTGTGAACAGACATAATTTTACTTCTCCCTTTTCATTTGGAGGCCTTTTTTTTCTTTTTCTTGCCTTAACAGTTTTGACTAGACCTTTCAGGACTATGTTGAATAGAAGTGACAGGAGTAGGCATCCTTGTCTTAAAAATCTTTCAGTTTTTCATCTGAATATGATGGCTATGGACTTTTTATATATTGCACTTTTTATGTTGAGGTTATTTCCTGGGAAAGGAATATGGCTAGGCTGTATATTGTCACCCTGCTTATTTAATTTATATGCAGAGTACATCTTGCAAAATGCTGGACTGCATGAATCAAAAGCTAGAATCAAGATTGCTGGGAGAAATATCAATAATCTCAGATATGCGGATGGATGATAACACTCTAATGGCAGAAAGCAAAGAGGAAATAAAGAGCCCCTTGATGAGGGTGAAAGAACAGAGTAAAAGAGCAAACTTAAAGCTTAACATTCAGAAAAAGAAGATCATGGCATCCAGTTTCATCATTTCATGGCAAAAAGAAGGGCAAAAAGTGGAAGCAGTGACATTTCATTTTCTTGGACTCCAGAATCACTGCAGACAGCAACTGCAGCCATGAAATTAAAAGACGCTTGCTCCTTGGAAGAAAAGCAATGACAAACTTAGACAGCATATTAAAAAGTACAGACATTACTTTGCCAACAAAGGTCCATGTAGTCAAAGCTATGATTTTTCCAGTAGTCATGTACAGATACGAGGGTTGGATCATAAGGAAGGCTAAGCGCCAAAGATTTGATGCTTTCAAATTGTCATGCTGGAGAAGAGTCTTGAGAGTACCTTGGACTGCAAGAAGATGAAACAAGTCAGTCCTAAAAGAAATCAACCTTGAATATTCATCGAAAGGACTGATGCTGAAGCTCATCCCTAATACTTTGGCTACCTGATTCGAAGTGAAGTAAAATCGCTCAGTCGTGTCTGACTCTGCGACCCCATGGACAATAGCCTGCACCAGGCTCCTCTGTCCGTGGGATTTTCTAGGCAAGAGTACTGGAGTGGGGTGCCATTGCCTTCTCCAGGGAATCGTCCCAACCCAAGGATCAAACCCAGGTCTCCCACATTGTAGACAGACACTTTACCATCTGAGCCACCAGGGAAGTCCAGATTCGAAGAAGTAACTTATTTTAAAAGATTGTGATGCTGGGAAAGATTGAGGCCAGGAAGAGAAGGGTGTGACAGAAGATGAGATGGTTGGATGGCATCACTAACTCAATGGACATGAGTTTGAGCAAACTCAGGGAGATACTGAAGGACAGAAGCCTGGCGTACTGCAGTCCATGAGGTTGCAAGGAGTCAGACACAACTTAGCAACTGAACAATTTCCAGCTATCCATAGTTTTTTTCAGTTCAGTTTAGTCACTCAGTTGTGTCTGACTCTTTGCGACCCCATGAATCACAGCACGCCAGGCCTCCCGGTCCATCACCAANGTCCCTGGGACTGCAAGGAGATCCAACCAGTCCATTCTGAAGGAGATTAGCCCTGGGATTTCTTTGGAAGGAATGATGCTAAAGCTGAAACTCCAGTACTTTGGCCACCTCATGCGAAGAGTTGACTCATTGGAAAAGGCTCTGATGCTGGGAGGGATTGGGGGCAGGAGAAGAAGGGGACAACAGAGGATGAGATGGCTGGATGGCATCACTGACTCGATGGACGTGAGTCTGAGTGAACTCCAGGGGTTGGTGATGGACAGGGAGGCCTGGCGTGCTGCGATTCATGGGGTCAAAAAGAGTTGGACATGATTGAGCAACTGAACTGAACTAAAGATAAGGATAGAAAAGCTGAAAGAATTAATTAGGTAACTAGCCTACACTACAAGAAAGGCTAAGAAAATCCTCAGACAAACAGAAAAATGGTACCAGATTAAAATACAACAAAATGAGATCTAAAATGGGAACTATGTGAGTAGATGTAAAAGTTTTTATTTTCATTATTCACATTCTTTAAAAAGATGGTATTTTTGTTGTTCGGTTGCTAAGTCATGTCCAACTCTTTGCCACACTATGGGATGTGGCACAACAGGCTCCTCTGTCCTTTACTGTTGCCCAGAATTTGCTTAAAGTCATGTCTGTTGACTTAGTGATGCTATCTAACCATCTTATTCTCTGCCGCCCCCCCTTCTCCTCTTACCCTCAATCTATCCCAGCATCAGTGTCTTTTCCAATGAATTGTCTCTTCATATCAGATTGCTCAAGTATTAGAGCTTCAGCATTAGTCCTTTCAATGAATGTTATGGTTGATTTCCTTTAGTATTGACTGGCTTGATCTCCTTGCTCTCCAAGGGACTCTCAAGAGTGTTCTCCAGCACCACAATTCAAAAGCATCAATTCATCAGCACTCGGCCTTTTTTGTGGTCCAGCTCTCACATCCATACATGACTACTGAAAAAAACATAGCTTTGACTATACAGTCCTTTGTCAGCAAAGTGATGTCTCTGCTTTTTAATACACTGTCTAAACTTGTCATAGCTTTCCTACCAAGAAGCAAGTATTTTTAAATTTCATGTCTCCAGTCACCGTCCACAGTGATTTTAGAGCCCAAGAACACAAAATCTGTCACTGCTTCCACTTTTTTCCCTTCTATTTGCCATGAAATGATGGGACCAGGTGCCATGAAGTTGAGTTTCAAGCCAGCTTTTTCACTCTCCTCTTTCATTTTCACCAAGAGGCTCATTAGAGTGGTATTATTTGCATATCTGAAGTTTTTAATATTTCTTCCAGCAATCTTGAGTACAGCTTGTGATTCATCCAGCTGGCATGTCACATAATGTACTCTGCATAAAAGTTAAATAAGCTAGGTGACAATATACAGCCTTGTCATACTCCTTTCCCAATTTTGAATCAGTTCTATCTGTTGCTTCTTGATGCATATACAGGTCCCTCAAGAGACAAACAAGGTGGTCTGGTACTCCCATCTCTTTAAGAATTTTCCAAATTTGCTGACATATTGAGTGCAGCACTTTAACAGCACCATCTTTTAGGGTTTTAAGTAGCTCAGCTGGAACTTCATCACCTCCATTAGCTTTGTTCATAGTAATGCTACCTAAGGCCCACTTGACTTAACACTCCAGAATGTCCAGCTCTAGCAAGGGAGCACACCATTATGGTTATCTAGGTCATTAAGATCTTTTTTTGTATAGTTCTTTGTATTCCTGCTGCCTCTTCTTAATTCCTTCTGCTTCTGTTAGGTCCTTATTATTTCTGTCCTTTATCATGCCCATCTTTGCAGGAAATCTTCCCTTGATATCTCCAATTTTCTTGAAGAAATTTCCAGTCTTCCACATTCTATTGTTTTCCTCTACTTCTCTGCACTATTATGTCTCCTTACTTTTCTCCAAAATGTTGCATTCAGTTGGGTATATCGCTCCCTTTCTCCCTTGCCTTTCATTTCTCTTTCCTCAGCTATTTATAAGACTTCCTTAGACAACCACTTTGCCTTGTTGCATTTCTTTTTCTTTGGGATGGTTTTGGTTACCACCTCCTATATGAACTTCTTTCTATATTTCTTCAGGCACTCTGTCTATAATATCTAATCCTTCAAATCTATTCATCACTTCCACTGTATAATCATAAGGGATTTGATTTAGGTCATATTTGAATGGCCTAGTGGTTTTCCCTGCTTTCTTCAATTTAAGCCTGAATTTTGCGATAAGGAGCTGATGATCTGAGCCACAGTCAGCTCCAAGTCTTGTTTTTGCTGATTGTATAGAGCTTCTTCATCTTTGACTGCAAATAACATAATCAATCTGATTTCAGTATTGACCATCTGGTGATGTTCATGTGGAGAGTCATCCCTTGGATTGTTGGAAAAATGATGTTTGCTATGACCAGTGCATTCTCTTGACAAAATTCTGGTAGCCTTTGCCCTGCTTCTTTTTTTACTTTAAAGCCAAACTTCCCTATTATTCAGGTACCTCTTGACTTCCTACTTTTGCATTCCAATCCCCTATGATGAAAACAACATCTTTTTTCAGTGTTAGTTCTAGAAGGTCTTGTAGGTCTTTATAGAATCAATCAACTTCAGCTTCTTTGGCGTTAGTGGTTGGGGCATAGATTGGATTATTGTGATGTTGAATGGTTTGCCTTGGAGATGAACTGAGATCGTTCTGTTGTTTCTGAGACTATACCCATGTACTGCATTTCAGACTCTTTTATTGACTATGAGGGCTACCTCATTTCTTCTAAGGGATTCTTGCCCACAGTAGTAGATATAATGGTCATCAGAATTAAATTCACCCATTCTCATCCATTTCAGTTCCTAAGATGTCAGTGTTCAATCTTGCTATCTCCTGCTTGAAAAAAGTAAAAGTGTTAGCAGCTCAGTGTGTCCCACTCTTTGCAATCCCATGGACTGTAGCCCACCATGCTCCTCTGTCTATGGAATTCTTCAGGCAAGAATACTGGAGTGGGTAGCCATTCCCTTCTCCAGGGGTTCTTCCCAACCCAAGAATTGAACCTGAGTCTCCTGCATTGCAGGCAGATTCTTTACCATCTGAGCCACCAGGGAAGCTGTCAGTGTTTAATCTTGATCACATCCAATTCACCTTGATTCATGGACTTAACTTTCTAGGCACCTATACAATATTGTGATTTATAGCATCAGACTTGACTTTCACTGCCAGACATGTCCACAGCTGACAGTCATTCCTGCTTTGGCCCAGCCACTTATTCTTACTGGAGCTATTAGTAATTACCCTCCACTCTTCCCCAGTAGCATAGTGGACACCTACTGACCTGGGTGGCGGGGGGTTGATTATCTTCCAATGTCGCATCTTTTTGCCTTTTCATACTGTCCATGGGGTTCTCCATGCAATATTACTTGAGTGAGGTTGCCATTTCCTTCTCCAGTGGGCCATGTTTTGTCAAAACTCTTAACTATGCCCTGTCCATCTTGGGTAGCCCTGCATTGCATGGCTCACAGCTTCATTGAGTTACATAAGCCCCTTCGCCATGACAAGGCTGTGATCCATGAAGGGGTTTAAAAAGATATAGGCTATTTAACCAAAAATGCTAACAATAGAGTTTAGGCTTATACCATTTATACAAGTAAAATATATGCCAACAATAGCACACAAGTTGAAAGGAGTGAAATGGAGCTGTAATAATTTTTCTTACCCTGTACATGGAGTAGTATGTAACATCACTTGAAGGTAGACTGTGATAAGTTAAAATCAGTAAGACTATTAAAGATTTAAAAAACGCCATTACCAACTTGACCTAATTGACATTTCTAGAAGATTCTATTAATGTCTTCTAATGAAGAATAATATAGAGAGCAAATATACATTCTTTTCAAGTACATGTGGAATAGTTACCAAATTAGATCATTTTCTAGGTCATAAAACAAATCTCAATAAATTCAAGAGGGTTCACAAAGTTTCAAGTCATACTATGTTCTCTGATCACAGTGGGATTAAAGTAGAAACAAAAGTATATCCTTGAAAAATCTCCAAATATATGAAAACTAAATAACATACTACTATAACAATCCATGGATCAAAGAAGAAATAAAATGGAAACAAATTATTTTCAGTGAAATGAAAATACAACATATTAGAATTTTTAGGATTCCACTAAAGCGTTTCTTAGAAGGGAATATATAGTGTTTGTAGTAGTGTTTAAGGAAAAGTTTTAACCTATATTAAAAAAGAAAAAAATGTCTCTAATGAGTGACCTCAGGCTCAGCATTAAGCAATAAGAAAACAAGCAAACTAAATCTAAAGATTGTAGAAGAAAGGAAATAGTAAAGATTAGACCAATGATTAATTAAATAGAAAATGGAAAAACAATAGAGAAAAATCCATAAACCAAAAACTACTTCTTTGAGATCAATCAAATAAATTAACCTCTAGTCAGCCTGACCAAAGAGAAAAAAAAAGTTACAAATGACTAATATCCAGAATGAGGAAGATGGTGGTATTTACTACAAATTCTACAAATACCAAAACAATGATAGAATATTTTGAACAATATTATGCCAATGAATTCAACAACTTAAATTATTTAATTCCTTGATAAATTCCTTGATAGACACAAGCTATTAAAGCTTACAAGGAAAAAATTAATAACCTGAATTCTTCTATATCTATTAAAGAAATTACAATTATAGTTTAAAAACATTCACACAAAGAAAATTCTGGGCACAGATGACTTCTCTGGTTAAATTTACCAAACATTTAATGAAAAAATAATACCAATTCTACACAAACTCTTCCAGAAACTATTACACTAATACTAAAACTAAAGACATTACAAAAACTCTAAAGACTAATATCTCTCATGAACACAAAAGCAAAAGTTTATCAAATTAAATCCAATATTTTTTTTTCAAAAAGATAATATAACCAAAAGGGGTTTATCTTAGGTATGAAAGGTTGATTTAACATTAAAAAATTTTTTAATGCTACTCACCATAAAACCTTGAAATAAAACACCTTGATCATCTCAGAAGATATGGAACAAACATGGACAAAATCCAATACCCATTTCTGATTTTTTTTTTAAAAAGACCAAACTCTCAGCAAATTAAGTATTGTAAAGTAGAATAAAGTAAAAAAAAAATTAATTAATTAAAGATAAAATAAAATATAACAGTAAAAAAAAAGTAAAAGAGAACTTCTTCAACCTGTGGGCATCTGTGGAAAATCCTAAAGATAAATTTCATACTTTAAGGTGAAAAAGTGGAACAATCTAAATACCCAATTATAAATATGATTAAAATAATTACTGTAGATCCATGAAATAGAACATTTTAGTAATGTTAAAAATAAAATGTTTAAAGAATATTTTGAAGCAAGGAAAATTGTTTATGATACAATGCTGAATGAAAAATGGCCTATATAAGCACATGATCTAATTGTGTTAAATACAGAGAGAGAATAAAATCAAAAGGAAATATTCATACATGTTAACAGTGATTAACTTTTGCTGGGGAGAGGAAGAATGATATTATTAGTAATTTGTTCTATATATACTTTTCTGCACTTCCAAAGTTTTGTCTTTAATGTTAGAAAAATTAACGTTACTAAATTTTAAGAAACAAATAGAAGAGTGGTAAAAGTAAAATAGAGAAGTTTAATGACTCCAAATTTGTATCATCAATTTTCCTCAGCCTCTTCCAATGTTCACACTGGCCCTAGCTTCTCAGATAACTCAGACAATTGACATTTAAAAGGTCTACAATCAAACTTAGGATCTTGTTTAATATGATTATGAATTCATTAATTTATCTATTCAACAAACACATTGAGTTTGTACTATATATATATATACAGTTGGGAACTATATTAGGCAATGAACACACAGCAACAAATAAGATATGGACCTTGCCTTCAAGAATCCTCTGACATAGTGATGGACATAAGCAATCACATTTTATAGTAGACTAAAATGTGTTATATAATGGGAATATGTACAAGGTGCCACAAAATTTACAGAAGAAAAACAATGACCCTAGCCTTTGGTGGTTAGAAAATTCTTTCTGAAGCAGAAAACATCTAAACTGAGTTGCAAAGAATGTGAAGTTTAGGCAGGAGGCATGTAGTAACTTATGTTCCAGAAAGAGAGATCTGTTTGCACAAAGGCCAAGAGCCTCATAGGGCTCCCCTGGTGGCTCAGATGGAAAAAAAAAAAAAAAATCTGCCTGCAATGCAGGAGATGCAGGTTTGGTCCCTGGGTCAGGAAGATCCTCTGGAGAAGTGAACGGCTGCCTATTCCAGTATTTTTGCCTGGAGAATTCCATGGACAGAGGAGCCTAGAGGGCTGCAGTCCATGGGGTTGCAAAACCTAGACAGTATATTAAAAAGCAGAGACATCACTTTACCAACAAAGGTCCGTATAGTCAAAGCTATGGTTTTTCCAGTAACCGTGTACAACAGAGAAGTCAGAGAAGTCATGTAGGACAGGGAAGCCTGACATGCTGCGGTCCATGGGCTTCAAAGCGTTGGATACCACTTAGCAACTGAACAAGAGGCTCATTCAGAGAACTGCAAGCAAACACTTGAAAATAGGACCCTGATCATAAAAATCCTTGAATATCATCAAGGAATGGGGACTTTATTCTGTGACAATGAGAAACTATTACAGGGTTTTCACTAGCACCAAGTACCCACACAGTCATGCAGTTACAGATTTGGAGAAACAGAGCTTCCTCTCCTTCTAACACCCAGCTATTTTTTCAGAATCTGTGAAGCAGGGCTAGATGGCTCACAAATAGGACTGTACCACTGTTACTGGCTTCTGCCATATTGAAGTTGATGGTAACCATGCCAAAGATTTGTGACGTCACCATCTGCTTTGGAGCACCCATTCTTATTGGCCACACTGACCTCTGATGTAGTCAGCCTTACAATTGCTCTTTTGCTGGACAGTCTATTGTGAAATAAGAGAGGAAAGTTCTCCCTTCCATGTGATGCTTTGGTGGGAGAGGGAGGGTCATCCTCATAGCCGGGTGGTCCAAGGATGTCACAGAGTTTCATAAGTCTGCTATATTTGTTTGTTCAGCCATTTCATTCCTAGGAAGCAAGCACTTCTACCACAGAGCACTTGGATCAGAAAAGTTTCAGGTAACAGCTATTATTATGTTCCAAGCACAAGTGGTTATCCTCTGATGTTTAGAACCTACTATGGAGACTGGAAATTTATGCCAGACTCTTTTCTTCCATCAGGTGGCTCTCTCTCAGGGAATCTTTCTCTCATTTTGATTTGGCTTGTTTTAGACATCCAGAGTCTACCATATGTGACATGTCTGAATGCCCATTGCAAAAACCCTCTGAATGCTTTCCCTAGCAGTTTCCCCAGCCTCCCTGGATAAATTGAGCTAAATCAATACCAGAAACTGGGAATGAAACGGACTCTCCTTGATTCATCCACCAGTTGTACCTGTGTCTTAGCTATGGTTCAGCCAGGACACAAGTTGATCCTTCCACAGTGAAAAACGTAAAAGCTTTCGACCAAATGCTAATAATAGAGCGCTAACCAAATGCTAATAATAGAGATCTCTCTGAAGTAGGGGCTTCCCTGGTGGCTCAGCTGGTAAAGAATCCTCCTGCAATGAGGAAGACCTGGGTTTGATCCCTGGGTTGGGAAGATCTCCTGGACAAGGGAAAGGCTACCCTCTCCAGTATTCTGGCCTGGAGAATACCATGGACTGTATGATCACAAAGAGCTGGACATGAGTGAGCAACTTTCACTTCACAGTGCTGAAGTAGAATTTAGGGTCCTATGTTTTCTAGTTTTTTATTTTCATCTTCTAAGTTGCTCAGTGAATATAATACTTATAAGAGATTTCACAAAAGTAAATAAATACTACCATGATCAATATACAGAGGGTTGAGGTGGTATTGGTGAGTGGTGGAGGAAACCAGCACTCTCACATAAGTTAGAAGGGGGAGGACCTTTTCTTTGACAGCCATTTGGAAATAGCAGTCAGATCTTTGCCACACTCTATGACCATCAATTTCCCTGCAGATATATTCCCTTAAAGCTATACAAATATCAGTAGATGCATAGGGATGTTCAAGGCATCATTTTTCACAACAGTAAACATCCTAAGTGGTCATCGACAGAAAGATGATTAACTAGGTTTGGATACATCCATATCAGGGATGTGATGCTAAATATAATGAAGTATTGATAGATCTCTATGTACTGCTTCGTATTGCATTCAAGATGTGTTTAAGAAGAGGTAGGGTGCAGAGGAGTTATATGTATATATAGTCTGATACCACTCGAGAAAGATGGATAGGTGGGTGAATATATAGATTGATAGGTGACAGATGATAGGTAACTTGGATACACATAGCAAATGTCTGGAAGAATTCAGAATGTTGTGGCTTTTACTCATCATCTTGTAGCTTTTATACTGTGACTCATTTCTACTCAACCCATGAACCCTGAGTTAAGGCCAATATTCTCTAAGAGGCCAGGTCTTTTCAAGAATACTAACACATGCTGTTTCTTCTATCACAAGCACTTCCCCTCTCCTCTATCTTCTCACAAACTCCTTTTTTTTCCAGTAAGGGTCCAGCTTCACATTACTTCAAGATGCCGTCTTCAGAGCTCTTGCTTTTGTTATATGTTAGCAGCTTTTTAGGGTCATTAAAAAAAAATGCCTGTTTTCCTCACTAAAAAGGAAACCTCTCAAAACAGGAAAACCATGACTTTATCTCAGATCCTAGATATATATTTCAGAATCTAAAGCCATGCCTGGTACCTAATAAATATCTGCAAAATGATTTCTATTAAAAAAAGGAATGACCTTTGTAAATATGAAACTCTAGTCTCCCAGAAAAAAGAAATTAGCCTTAGCACCCTAAATAAATGTCTGTCTAAAAAAAAAAAAAGGCCTGCAAGTCAGAATATTGAGGTCTAATATATTAATGAAGTAAGATTTGATCAAAATGGATGCTTCCAATTAACTGAGTATCTTGAGTAAATTTTCACTTTGCTGTTACTTTAAAGAAATTATTCTGTGTTAAATCTTAAGAATCATTTTCTATTTCAGCCAATTTCTCATCTTTTGTTTATATAAGAAGATGATATAAATGACTGGATTATATTGGCGTTTGTCATTGCTAATTATAGATCTTGTTTCTAAAAGAAGCAGAGAATCACAGCATTGGTTAAAGGTTATATATCTTGTGATCCTTTTGTTTAATGTTGAAACTTCTCTTCTTGGTCTCTGCTGTAGTTCAGACATTAGGAAAGGGCGAGGAAAGGTACAAAATTTTATTGGCAGCAAACACAAATGTTAACTAAAGGGACTACAGTCGAATGTGAATAATTAAATAAATCATAATAGAAAGTGAAAATCAGTCAATTTCCACATATGGCATGTGCTCCTTGGTTTCCTGAATGCAGGAAGTGTTGGGAGGATTGATGGGTATGTTTTGTGTGGATCCAAGTGGACTTTCTCAGTCACTTCTGGCTTTTACAAATCACGCTGGAGTCCTTTTGTAATGCTAATAACACAGTGATGCAGATAAATGACAATACATCCTATGATTTCCATGAAGAGTTGTGATTTCATATATTTTCTCCTATTGATCCATGAATATATCTTTCATACCATATGTCCCAGCTTTTATTTCTGAGAAATGGCTTACTGGGGTTATAAACTAAATTGTTAATAAATAATTTATGAAGGATATTGTTTTGCTGGGGGACATAAGATTAGATCTGTTTTATTAAATCTTCTAAATAAACCGTGGGGCTCTTCTGTAATAAAAGGTGACCTTCATGGAAGAGATGGATGGGCTGCAGATGACTGTCACATCTCCTCACTGCACATAACCTTTGTATTTAGTACCATTCCTCACACAAAATAGACTTTCAGTAAGTATTGCTGAATTAATTAAAAGATTGGAATTAAGAAATGTCTCGAAGCCATGAACAGAAATTAATCTTCTCTTCTGATACTACTCTAATATGGCATTTGCTCAGAGGTGATGATTTTCTGGGGTTGTCACATATCTACTAGGACTTAGACATTCGGTCGTGCTCAACTCGTTTCAAAGCCAGATGAGAAGTGCTTGGAATTTCAACATACCAACACCCACAGACTCTGCCACCCACTGTCCACCCTACTGGGCCTCAAATAATTTCTTTGATACTTCATCCGTTTGCTTTTGTGGCCTTTGTCCTAGAAATTGAAATGTGTCTTTGTTCATGCTTTTATTCTACTTCAAAATTCAAATGTCTGGAATGGGAAAAATATTGCTGAAAACAAACTTTCTATGCTTTGTCCCTAAATAACCCAGCAATTCAATAGGATCCACCGAACGTGGCATTTGACTTGTCATTTCTTATGAAGAAATTGTAAGCTTCCTCTGAGTTTTGGAAATAAGAAAATTTTGAAGTGAAGATGTGTAATTGAATTTTTTTTTAATATTGTGTCATGACAGGCAGATTTGAAAAGTGTTTCACACAGCAGCCACCAGGATCTCTTTAAAAATCTGATCACAGCTCTGCACTGCTTAAAGCTTTTCCATGGTTTTCCATTGATCCTACATTAGTCTCAGCATCTCACTGCAGCCCTGAGAACCTGTGTGTCCCATCCCCATCCAATTCACCTGTCTCATCTTACACCCTTTCTCCTCAGTCCACATACCTAACGAGAGAAACTTCTTGCTTTACACTTTCCCCAACTAGAACCTTCTCACAGGCTCTTCCCCAGCCTGTGCAGCCAACACCACCTTTGTCACCACCTCCAGCCACCTGTGGACTTCCCTGGCTGACTCCTCAGACTTCACCTCCTCACAAGAAACGCTTTTGTTTCCACAGATTAGCAGTTCACAAAGCATCTCAAACTTCCCCTTCACAATTTCTATACTGTCTATGTTCCTCACTGGATCTGGAGATCATTCCTAACCTTGGCATTAACATGTCTTTAACTCAAGCAAAGTGCTTCAGCACAGAGTAGCATAGCAATAAATGAGACAATATAACTGTGGATGAAATACTAGAAACAATCAGGGTTTGGGTGTTATAGGTCTAGGTCTTAATCTAGATCTGTTACAGTGACAGACTTTATTTTGGGGCTCCAAAATCAGTGCAGATGGTGACTGTAGCCATGAAATTAAAAAATGCTTGCTCTTTGAAAGAAAAGCTATGACCAACCTTGACAGCATATTAAAAAGCAGAGGCATTACTGTGCCAACAAAGGCCCATCTAGTCAAAGCTATGGTTTTTCCAGTAGTCATGTATGGATGTGAGAGTTGTACCATAAAGAAAGCTGAGCGCCAAAGAATTGATGCTTTTGAACTGTGGTGTTGGAGAAGACTCTTGAGAGTCCTTTGGACTGCAAGGAGATCCAACCAGTCCATCCTAAAGGAAATCATGCCTGAATATTCATTGGAAGGACTGATGCTGAAGCTGAAACTTCAAGATTTTGGCCACCTGATGTAAAGAACTGACTCATTAGAAAATACCCTGATGCTGGGCAAGATTGAAGGCAGGAGGAGAAGGAAATGAGGGAGAATACGATGGTTGGATGGCATCATTGACTCAATGGACATGAGTTTGAGCAAGTTCCAGGAGTTGGTAATAGACAGGGAAATCTGGTGGGCTGCAGTCCGAGAGGTCAAAAAGAGTTGAATACAACTGAGCAATTGANTCCAATTCACCTGTCTCATCTTACACCCTTTCTCCTCAGTCCACATACCTAACGAGAGAAACTTCTTGCTTTACACTTTCCCCAACTAGAACCTTCTCACAGGCTCTTCCCCAGCCTGTGCAGCCAACACCACCTTTGTCACCACCTCCAGCCACCTGTGGACTTCCCTGGCTGACTCCTCAGACTTCACCTCCTCACAAGAAACGCTTTTGTTTCCACAGATTAGCAGTTCACAAAGCATCTCAAACTTCCCCTTCACAATTTCTATACTGTCTATGTTCCTCACTGGATCTGGAGATCATTCCTAACCTTGGCATTAACATGTCTTTAACTCAAGCAAAGTGCTTCAGCACAGAGTAGCATAGCAATAAATGAGACAATATAACTGTGGATGAAATACTAGAAACAATCAGGGTTTGGGTGTTATAGGTCTAGGTCTTAATCTAGATCTGTTACAGTGACAGACTTTATTTTGGGGCTCCAAAATCAGTGCAGATGGTGACTGTAGCCATGAAATTAAAAAATGCTTGCTCTTTGAAAGAAAAGCTATGACCAACCTTGACAGCATATTAAAAAGCAGAGGCATTACTGTGCCAACAAAGGCCCATCTAGTCAAAGCTATGGTTTTTCCAGTAGTCATGTATGGATGTGAGAGTTGTACCATAAAGAAAGCTGAGCGCCAAAGAATTGATGCTTTTGAACTGTGGTGTTGGAGAAGACTCTTGAGAGTCCTTTGGACTGCAAGGAGATCCAACCAGTCCATCCTAAAGGAAATCATGCCTGAATATTCATTGGAAGGACTGATGCTGAAGCTGAAACTTCAAGATTTTGGCCACCTGATGTAAAGAACTGACTCATTAGAAAATACCCTGATGCTGGGCAAGATTGAAGGCAGGAGGAGAAGGAAATGAGGGAGAATACGATGGTTGGATGGCATCATTGACTCAATGGACATGAGTTTGAGCAAGTTCCAGGAGTTGGTAATAGACAGGGAAATCTGGTGGGCTGCAGTCCGAGAGGTCAAAAAGAGTTGAATACAACTGAGCAATTGAACTAAACTGAGCTTAATCTAGATCTAAGTGATGGACAAACACTAAGTTAGCTTTTTCACCTGTCTCTGACTCTATGCTTAAAGTTAAAATTGACTGAAAGGTCTTCAAGCTATGGGTAAAAACAAGCCAAAATAAAAGAATAAAATCCTAAGTGTTTCAAAAAACACTTAGCCATTGCCTACCTGCTGAGAACCCATAAACTGCAGGATTGCAATTTAGTTTTTAAGTTGACAATGAACTTAGTCACTTTAAATATTTCAATATTGGGGGGATGAAGAAGAAAAAAGTAAGGCTCTTAAAAGTGAATATTGAGGCTGATTCACCTTGAAGCAAAGACAGCTAGGTCTGTTGGGGACACAGCAGCCACATGTCTCTCTATTGGATGTGGCTTCATCCACGGCTCCCACAGAAAGCCAGAATTCTCCCTGCTAAGCTGTGCAAACCTAGAGCAGGAAGGGACGGGACAATTGATCTTTGTATCCATGTGACTATCCAGGAAGCACGTGACAAATGTTTGGGGAGTATTTTCACTATCCTGTGTATCTGTTTAATTTTAAAAGTATATATAGCGCATACGAGTAATGTATATATAAAGAATATATATCTCACCCAGGTGGCACTGGTGGTAAGGAATCCACCTGCCAATGAGGGAGATGCAAGAGGCACAGGTTCTACCCCTGGGTCAGGAAGATCCCCTGAAGTAGGAAATGGCAACCCACTTCAGTAGTCTTGCCTAGAAAATTCCATGGAAAGAGGAGCCTGGTGGGCTACGATCCATGGGGCCACAGGGAGTCATATACAACTAAGCAACTAAGCAGCAGAATATTTATGTAAATATATATTATATAGACAGAGTAATAGTTTATCAAGACAGAATTCACAAACCATACAATTGATCTACTTAAAGGATATAATTCAAAGTTTTTAGTATCTTCATAGAGTTATGCCAACCAGCATCACAAACAATTTTAGAATATTTTCATCACCCTACCAAGCAACTCTATATAAATTTAGCAGTCACTCCCCATTATTTTTAATCCTCAGCCCTAAGCAATCATTAACTGATTTTTTGTCTCTAGAAATTTGCCCATTCTGAACATTCCATATAAATAGAAACATACAATGTTGTGTACTTTGTGACTGGCTTTTAAAATTTAACACCATGTTTCAAAATCCATCCATGTGGTAGCTTGTTTTAGTACTTCGTTTTTTAGAGCTGAATAGTATTCCATTGCATGGATATGCCACATTATATTTATCCATGCTTCAATTTACAGAGATTTGCATTATTTTACTTTTTGGCTATTTTGAACAATGTGGCTCTGAACATTCATACACATATTTTTGTGTATATATTTTTAATATCCCTTGGACATGTGCTTAGGATTAGAATTGCTGGGTAATATGGTAATTCTCCACTTAACCTTATGAGCAGCTTCCAGACTTTTCCATAGTGACTACATCATTTTACATTCCTACCAGTCATGTATGAAGATTCCAATTTTTCCACAGCTTCACCAACACTTGCTATTGGTTGTCTTTTTGATTATAGTAATCTAGTAAGGATGAAGTGGTCTCACACTGTGGTTTTGATTTTTTTTTTTTCTGATGACTAATAATGTTGAACATCTTTTAATTTGTTTTTTGGCCATTTGCCTATCTTTTTGGATATATCTATTCAGATCTGTTGCCTATTTTTTTAACTAGGTAATCTTTTTATTGTGGAGATATGCGTTCTTTTTATATTGTATCTACTAATCTTTTATCAACCATCTTATTTGTAAATACATCCTCCTATTCCTTTCACTTACTTGATAGTATCCTTTGAAGCACAAAAGATTTTAATTTTAATCAAGCCCAATTTATCAGTTATTTGCCTGTCTCTTATACACATCTAGATGTGTATAAGAGACAGACCCCTGGGTCAGGAAGATCCCCTGAAGTAGGAAATGGCAACCCACTTCAGTAGTCTTGCCTAGAAAATTCCATGGAAAGAGGAGCCTGGTGGGCTACGATCCATGGGGCCACAGGGAGTCATATACAACTAAGCAACTAAGCAGCAGAATATTTATGTAAATATATATTATATAGACAGAGTAATAGTTTATCAAGACAGAATTCACAAACCATACAATTGATCTACTTAAAGGATATAATTCAAAGTTTTTAGTATCTTCATAGAGTTATGCCAACCAGCATCACAAACAATTTTAGAATATTTTCATCACCCTACCAAGCAACTCTATATAAATTTAGCAGTCACTCCCCATTATTTTTAATCCTCAGCCCTAAGCAATCATTAACTGATTTTTTGTCTCTAGAAATTTGCCCATTCTGAACATTCCATATAAATAGAAACATACAATGTTGTGTACTTTGTGACTGGCTTTTAAAATTTAACACCATGTTTCAAAATCCATCCATGTGGTAGCTTGTTTTAGTACTTCGTTTTTTAGAGCTGAATAGTATTCCATTGCATGGATATGCCACATTATATTTATCCATGCTTCAATTTACAGAGATTTGCATTATTTTACTTTTTGGCTATTTTGAACAATGTGGCTCTGAACATTCATACACATATTTTTGTGTATATATTTTTAATATCCCTTGGACATGTGCTTAGGATTAGAATTGCTGGGTAATATGGTAATTCTCCACTTAACCTTATGAGCAGCTTCCAGACTTTTCCATAGTGACTACATCATTTTACATTCCTACCAGTCATGTATGAAGATTCCAATTTTTCCACAGCTTCACCAACACTTGCTATTGGTTGTCTTTTTGATTATAGTAATCTAGTAAGGATGAAGTGGTCTCACACTGTGGTTTTGATTTTTTTTTTTTCTGATGACTAATAATGTTGAACATCTTTTAATTTGTTTTTTGGCCATTTGCCTATCTTTTTGGATATATCTATTCAGATCTGTTGCCTATTTTTTTAACTAGGTAATCTTTTTATTGTGGAGATATGCGTTCTTTTTATATTGTATCTACTAATCTTTTATCAACCATCTTATTTGTAAATACATCCTCCTATTCCTTTCACTTACTTGATAGTATCCTTTGAAGCACAAAAGATTTTAATTTTAATCAAGCCCAATTTATCAGTTATTTGCTGTGACTTGTGCTTCTGAGGTCATATTTAAGACTGCCTGACCCAAGGTCACAAAGTTTTATTTCTAGATTTTCCTCTTATGAGATTTTTCTTTTTAATTTTTAAGCTTACACTTAAGTTTTTGGTCCATTCTGTGTTAATTTTTGTGTAATGCATAATAAAGGGGTACAGCTGGTTCTTTTACATGTGGATACTTAGTTTTCCCTGGAGAAGGGAATGGCCACCCACTCCAGTATCCTTGCTTGGAGAATTGCATGGACAGAGGAATCTGGCAGGCTATAGTCCATTTGATGGCAAAGAGATGGCTAGGACTAAGTGACTAACATTTTCACTTTTTTTCACCTAGGTTTTTTTTTTCCCCCCACTGCCATTTGTTGAAGACTATTTTTCACCATTTAATTGTCTTGGTACCCTGTTAAAAATGAGTTGACCATAAGTGTGAATATATATTTCCGTATTCTCAGTTCTATTCCATTTATCTGTATATTATTCTTATGCCACTACCACAATGTCTTGATTACTAAAGGCTTGAAATCAGAGAATGTGAATTCTTCAACTTTATTCTCCTTTTTTCAAGATTGTTTTGGATATTCTGGGACCATTTCATTTTCATGTGAATTTTAGGATCAGCTTTCAATTTCTGCAGAAGTTCATTTTGAATTTTGAGAGGAATTACATAGAATCCAGAGCTCAACTGGGGAGTACTGACATCTTAGCAGTATGAAGTCCTCTGCTCTGTGAACATGTAATGTCTTTCCACTTATCTGTTGTTGTTCAGTCACTAAATCATGTCTGACTCTTTGCAACCCCATGGACTATAGCACATGTCAGGCTTCCCTGTCCTCCACTATATCCCAGAGTTTGCTCTAATTCATGTCTGTGAGTCAGTGATGCTATCCAACCATCTCATCCTCTGCTGCCCCCTTCTTCTTTTGCCTTCAGTCTTTTCCATTGGGAAAGGATCTTTTCCAACGAGTTGGCTTATGTTTTGTAGCTTTTAGCATATAAATCACATACTTCTTTTGTTAAATTTATCCCTAAGAACTTTATTCTTTTCAATTACATTGTAAAGGTATGGTTCTCTTTTTTTCTTTCTATTTTTTTGTGGAGCATGAAGGGATTTTATTTCAACTATTGTACAGGAGGAAACTGGAATACAAAACTGGTGTTATCGAGTTCTTCTAAAATGTTATATGAACTTTTAAGTGTCCAAAAATGTATACCTTCCTAAAAAATAAAAAATAAAAGCCACTAAAACTAAATACATTACTCAGTGAGAGAAACAGAACTATCAGAAAAGATGAAGTTTTCTTATTACTAGATAAGATCCTAGAATTCTAGTGACTAGTTTCAAAAATTAAGACGCCATGAATTAATGGTTCAGAAATAGAATGGGCCACTTCAGGGATGGTGACTCAACAAGAATGTTTAGAAAAAGTCTTTTTCAACTTCTAGATTCTACGCTATTCATTATCATGACCTGAACAAGCATTTCCCTGGGCCCCACATAAATCTTCCACAAATAAGAGGATTGGACCAAGAGATCACTAAAGCCCCTTCTAATAACGTTCCCTGATTATTACTTTATTAAATTTAAATTACAAAAATTAATGGCAAATGGTAATTTCTCTCCCCAAATAGGTATGCTCTTCCTAAAAAGCACTGTGCACAGAGGGTTTTTCCTTTCAAGGTGATATGCCAATACTTTTCCATTACAAATGATGCATATGGTCAAAATCTATAAATATATTTGACCTTCTTTTCCAATTTTTGGGCTTTCCTGATAGCTCAGGATTCTTTACTTCTAGTAAAGAATCTGCCTGCAATGCAGGAGACCTGGGTTCGATTCCTGGATGGGGAAGATCAGCTAGAGAAAGGATAGGCTACCCACTCCTATATTCTTAGCTTCCCTTGTGGCTCAGCTGGTAAAAAAAAAAAAAAAAAAATCTGTTTGTAAAGTGCGAGACCTGAGTTTGATACCTGAGTTGGGAAGATCCCCTGGAGAAGGGAAAGGGTACCCACTCCAGTATTCTGGCCTGGAGAATTCCATGGACTATACAGTCTATGGGGTCCTAAAGAGTTGGTCACGACTTTTGCTTTCACTTTTTTCTGATTTTTATTGATATTTTCTACCAACTTCATGTATTTATCTTGAGGACAAATGTTATATCCCCTTACTTGCTGCTCATTTTAGCATTTAAATACCTTTGGTGTCCAACTTGGCTGGACTATTTTCCAGTTCAGAACATCCTGTGGGGAAAGCAGAGGGGGCTACTCCCTAAATTGTGGACTGTGATTTCTCGCAGATGGACACTGTCTCCTTAGTTTCTAATGTCCCTTGCTTGTTTACCAATTCCAGAAAAATTCTTTACAAAAACTGAGATAACATTGAACAAAAAGCAGGAAACATGTTTGATTTTATAACCAATAGAAATTTCATTGTGTAAATAAAATCCTTTAAAACTGTGAAGTATAATCAAAATAGTTTTTTAAGTATAAAAAGTATAGTAAAGTATAATAATAATTTTAACCATTAAATATGACATGAACAGCAATGAAAACAAATAGCAAAGAGGGGGCAGAAAGGACATCTGTGTAATGGGGGAGTTTGTGGAAATAAGCAACATATACATGCTGAGGGTCCTAAAGATAATCTTTGATTAAGAAATCCAGTTGACTAGGGGAATAGATAGACAAGTAACTACATAGATAGAATCTCCTAGGCAAAATGGTAAATTTATACTATATATCATGTTGTACCGTATTGCATTAATTGGATAACAGTTGGAACCTATGGAGCCTTTTCCTTGGACTTTAGAAATGACAATGTACTACTTAAACAGTAGCCCACCCTGGCTTTCCCAAAAGATGTTCTGAGTAAGAAAACAGGGTCAAGTTAGATACAAAATACATTTAAATGCTAAAACAAGCAATAAGAAAGGAGACAGATAAACAGATAGATATATGTATATACATGTCTTTTATTTATATGTACATATTTCACAAAGATAATATTTATGATTGCCTATTATATGCAACAGAGAAGGTGATGGCACCCCACTCCAGTACTCTTGCCTGGAAAATCCTATGGATGGAGGAGCCTGGTGGGCTGTAGTCATGGGGTCACGAAGAGTCGGACACGACTGAGCGACTTCACTTTCACGTTTCACTTTCATGCATTGGAGAAGGAAATGGCAACCCACTCCAGTGTTCTTGCCTGGAGAATCCCGGGGACAGGGGAGCCTGGTGGGCTGCAGTCTATGGGGTTGCACAGAGTCAGACACGACTGATTCAGTTCAGTTCAGTCGCTCAGTCATGTCCGACTCTGCGACCCCACGACTGAAGCAACTACTATTCTCGACTGTAGGGTACTGTGGGGTATAGCAGTAAACAAAACAGAGAGGTTGTATNAGTCTATGGGGTTGCACAGAGTCAGACACGACTGATTCAGTTCAGTTCAGTCGCTCAGTCATGTCCGACTCTGCGACCCCACGACTGAAGCAACTACTATTCTCGACTGTAGGGTACTGTGGGGTATAGCAGTAAACAAAACAGAGAGGTTGTATTTTATTATATTAACTGTATTTACTGTATTATATTCTAGTGGGAGTATAATGTTATACTAGATTTTACTGACCATAGCCCCCAGAACAGTGATAAGCACACAGGATATGCTGATATATTCTGATTCTATTCTGGAACTTTACCTGTGCCAGGGTCCGGTGAGGGGACCAGAGTTCTCTGAGTATTATGGAAGAAGAGGCATCATAGAATGGACCTAATACCAGTGTGAGATGCTGGGGAAATGAAGGTCTCATGGTGGATTTGGACTCACTCAACGGTTAGTCCAAGATACCAGACTCCTAGCTAAGAAGGGGAGCCGACTGGAAGCTATTGCTTTTGTGCAGCTGTTGCCTCTGTAGGTTTTGGTCAGTCTCTGATGGTGGCCCTGGGGTTCCTATTGGTCAGAAGTTGGAAAGAGTAACTGGACCAGCTGGAACTGGCCTGGCACTCTCACATCAGCCCCCTCACTGATCTGACCATGAGGACCAACAGAGATGGCCACTCCTTCACTTCTGCTTTACAACCTTGTGTTGCTTAACCAGGTTTGCACAGCACAAAACACCATACCTGGATCCAGATAGCAACACAATAGGAGTTTCCTGGTGGTCCAGTGGTTAGGACTCCACACTTCTACTGCAGGGGACCTGGGTTTGATTTTTTGTCCAGAAACTAAGATCCCACAAACCTCTCAGTGCAGACCTGCCCCTCCAACAAAAGAGAGAACATGCTGCATGGATGAATCCCTGAGTAGTCTTTATGATTCCTACCTCTGAGTGTTCACAGCTTTTCATAACATCCTCCACCTGAGTGCAGGTGGCACCTGTGACTTCTAATCAAGAGAATACAATAAAGATGATGTTCATCACTCTTGTGACTGTATTATATTATATTATGTGAGAGAGTCTTGGCCAACCGGAGTGAGACAGACTCTCCAGCAGGCCTTGGAGTAGCCTACAGCCATAGGTTGAGAGCTGCCTGTAACGACCACCCCTTGGAACGAGCAGCAAACCACAATAGAAAAGTCAATCACAGGCATCGCAGATTCTCACTTTTCAGCTTCTAATTTCACCTTTCTTGATACACCCTGCTGCTAAGTTGCCTCAGTCGTGTCCGACTCTGTGCGACCCCATAGACGGCAGCCCACCAGGCTCCCCAATCCCTGGGATTCTCCAGGCAAGAACATTGGAGTGGGTTGCCATTTCCTTCTCCAATGCATGAAAGTGAAAAGTGAAAGTGAAGTTTCTCAGTCGTGTCTGACCCTCAGCGACCCCATGGACTGCAGCCTTCCAGGCTCCTCCATCCATGGGATTTTCCAGGCAAGAGTACTGGAGTGGGGTGCCATTGCCTTCTCCTGATCCACCCTAGTACAGAGTTTTTCTTTTCTTTTTTACCCATAATATATTTTTAAAATTTGAAAATTGTATTCTTTCCAAAAAAATTGCATTTTTTTTTACAGTAGATCCTTGTTGGTTATCTATTTTAAATACAGAAATGTGTACATGTCAATCCCATACTCCCAACATATGCCTCTCCCCCATCCTTCCTCCTGGAAACCATAAGTTCATTCTCTCAGTCTGTGAGTCTGTTTCTGTTTTGTAAATAAGTTCATTTTTATCATTTTTAAAGATTTCACATATAAGTGATTTCGTATTATATTTGTTTTTCTCTGACTTACTTCATTTAGTATGATAATCCCAGGGTCCATCCTTGTTGCTGCAAATAGCATTATTTCACTCTTTTTTGTGACCAAGTAATACTCCATTGTATGTACATACCACATCTTCTTTATCCATTCCTCTGTTGATGGACTTTATGTTGTTTCCATGTCTTGGCTATTGTGAGTAGTGCTGCAATGAACACTGGGGTGCCTGTATCCTTTTGAATCATGTTTGCCTCCAAACATGTGTCCAGAAATGGAACTGCTGGAGCATATGGTAACTCTGTTTTTAGATTTTAAAAAAAATCTCCATGCTGTCTTCCTTAGTGGCTACTACAAGGTTTTTAATCTTGGCACTATTGACATTTCTGGCTGGAGAATTTTGAATGTAGGGTGCTGAATTTTGAATGTAAGAGAGCTACAGCAATATCTCTGGCCTCTACAAAGTAATGTTATCATCACTCACCACTCTCTCCCAATTGCAAAGACCAAAAATGACTCCAGATATTGCCTAATGTACCCTGGGGGGGTAAAATTGCTGTGTTTGGTAGCTACTATTCTAGTATAAGACCTACTGCAGCACTAGGCTCTGCATAGCCAAAGGGCAGTCTTAAAAAAGGGAAAGATAAGCCTTGGACACAGTTAATTCATACACTAGAAAATCTGCTTTCTAACCACACACCTTCAAAAGTCAAAGCTGGCACTTACAGCCCTAGGTCCAATGGCTTTTTTATTTTGCTTGCCAGGTGATAATAAGAAAGTGCTCAGGTCAACACATTACAGGTAAACCTTATTTGTAAGAGAAAACTATATTTTTAACAATGCAAGTAGAGACATTTGACTCAACCATTAGTGAGCACAGTCTGGATGTAAGTTCTATTCAAACAGATCCTCCTGTAATGTGGGAGAATCTATGAGATAGACCTTGGGAAAGTTTTTATAAACAACTAATTATACAGTACATCTTTCTGAAATATTTCCTTGGGGTTCCATAATCTGTTTCTCATCATCTCATATTTTTGCATAAGCTGTCATGCTGCTTAAAATATTGTGGCCCAGGTGATGTTATAGGATATTAATGCCAGTATGGAATCCTGTAAGTGGCACAAATTAAGCACAAAATTATTTTAAAACAAATGCCCTAGATATACTGCTGTTATTATTATAAGCTTTCTGGTAACAGAGCTTAAAAAAATAAGTTGACTGAAGTATGAATGGAGGGGTGAATGAATTCATTCTTGCAACCCTCCTTTATTGAGAAACAACTACGCGTTAGGCACTGCGATCGTTGCTAGAGACATCATAGATAAGGGAAAAGATTTAATGCTTAGGGTTACAGAAATGACAGGCTCCATGTTTAGTGGGAGAAACAGGAGAATGGATGAATGAATAGGTGTGGTGTTGTGATAACTCGATGCGTAGGGCTCTGGGGTAGCAGGGAGAGAAGGTGACTAACGGCACGGAGATCAGTGAGGCTTCCTGTCAGAAGCAGAGAACTGATTTGCACCTGTCAAGTGAAGGAGTTGGGAAAATGTGCTCCAGCAGAAAGAATAACAGGAGTGAACTTGAGAATTGTGATCCAAGCCATCAAAAATGAGTCTGGTTTGCAGGCAGGGCCAGGTGATGACATGCTAGGAAGTTTTAAGTATGTCCTGAGGTGATGGGAACCACTCTGGATTTCATGCAGGGCTGTGACATGGGGGCAGTTTGCGTTTCCGGAGGAACTAGTCTCTGATTGAAGCATGAACAGGACCTGGACAAAGCCTGAGGCAGAAAGCCTCTTGGGCAGCTAAAGCACATGTGTATGCATGTGTGCCTAGTCATGTCNAGGCTCCTCCATCCATGGGATTTTCCAGGCAAGAGTACTGGAGTGGGGTGCCATTGCCTTCTCCTGATCCACCCTAGTACAGAGTTTTTCTTTTCTTTTTTACCCATAATATATTTTTAAAATTTGAAAATTGTATTCTTTCCAAAAAAATTGCATTTTTTTTTACAGTAGATCCTTGTTGGTTATCTATTTTAAATACAGAAATGTGTACATGTCAATCCCATACTCCCAACATATGCCTCTCCCCCATCCTTCCTCCTGGAAACCATAAGTTCATTCTCTCAGTCTGTGAGTCTGTTTCTGTTTTGTAAATAAGTTCATTTTTATCATTTTTAAAGATTTCACATATAAGTGATTTCGTATTATATTTGTTTTTCTCTGACTTACTTCATTTAGTATGATAATCCCAGGGTCCATCCTTGTTGCTGCAAATAGCATTATTTCACTCTTTTTTGTGACCAAGTAATACTCCATTGTATGTACATACCACATCTTCTTTATCCATTCCTCTGTTGATGGACTTTATGTTGTTTCCATGTCTTGGCTATTGTGAGTAGTGCTGCAATGAACACTGGGGTGCCTGTATCCTTTTGAATCATGTTTGCCTCCAAACATGTGTCCAGAAATGGAACTGCTGGAGCATATGGTAACTCTGTTTTTAGATTTTAAAAAAAATCTCCATGCTGTCTTCCTTAGTGGCTACTACAAGGTTTTTAATCTTGGCACTATTGACATTTCTGGCTGGAGAATTTTGAATGTAGGGTGCTGAATTTTGAATGTAAGAGAGCTACAGCAATATCTCTGGCCTCTACAAAGTAATGTTATCATCACTCACCACTCTCTCCCAATTGCAAAGACCAAAAATGACTCCAGATATTGCCTAATGTACCCTGGGGGGGTAAAATTGCTGTGTTTGGTAGCTACTATTCTAGTATAAGACCTACTGCAGCACTAGGCTCTGCATAGCCAAAGGGCAGTCTTAAAAAAGGGAAAGATAAGCCTTGGACACAGTTAATTCATACACTAGAAAATCTGCTTTCTAACCACACACCTTCAAAAGTCAAAGCTGGCACTTACAGCCCTAGGTCCAATGGCTTTTTTATTTTGCTTGCCAGGTGATAATAAGAAAGTGCTCAGGTCAACACATTACAGGTAAACCTTATTTGTAAGAGAAAACTATATTTTTAACAATGCAAGTAGAGACATTTGACTCAACCATTAGTGAGCACAGTCTGGATGTAAGTTCTATTCAAACAGATCCTCCTGTAATGTGGGAGAATCTATGAGATAGACCTTGGGAAAGTTTTTATAAACAACTAATTATACAGTACATCTTTCTGAAATATTTCCTTGGGGTTCCATAATCTGTTTCTCATCATCTCATATTTTTGCATAAGCTGTCATGCTGCTTAAAATATTGTGGCCCAGGTGATGTTATAGGATATTAATGCCAGTATGGAATCCTGTAAGTGGCACAAATTAAGCACAAAATTATTTTAAAACAAATGCCCTAGATATACTGCTGTTATTATTATAAGCTTTCTGGTAACAGAGCTTAAAAAAATAAGTTGACTGAAGTATGAATGGAGGGGTGAATGAATTCATTCTTGCAACCCTCCTTTATTGAGAAACAACTACGCGTTAGGCACTGCGATCGTTGCTAGAGACATCATAGATAAGGGAAAAGATTTAATGCTTAGGGTTACAGAAATGACAGGCTCCATGTTTAGTGGGAGAAACAGGAGAATGGATGAATGAATAGGTGTGGTGTTGTGATAACTCGATGCGTAGGGCTCTGGGGTAGCAGGGAGAGAAGGTGACTAACGGCACGGAGATCAGTGAGGCTTCCTGTCAGAAGCAGAGAACTGATTTGCACCTGTCAAGTGAAGGAGTTGGGAAAATGTGCTCCAGCAGAAAGAATAACAGGAGTGAACTTGAGAATTGTGATCCAAGCCATCAAAAATGAGTCTGGTTTGCAGGCAGGGCCAGGTGATGACATGCTAGGAAGTTTTAAGTATGTCCTGAGGTGATGGGAACCACTCTGGATTTCATGCAGGGCTGTGACATGGGGGCAGTTTGCGTTTCCGGAGGAACTAGTCTCTGATTGAAGCATGAACAGGACCTGGACAAAGCCTGAGGCAGAAAGCCTCTTGGGCAGCTAAAGCACATGTGTATGCATGTGTGCCTAGTCATGTCCAACTCTTTTTGACCCCATGAACTGTAGCCCATCAGACTCCTCTGAACATAGAATTTTTCAGGCAAAAATACTGGAGTGGGTTGCCATTTCCTCCTCCAGGGGATCTTCTCCACCCAGGAACTGAACCTGAGTCTCTGGTGTCTCCTGCATTGCAGACCACTAGCACCACCTGGGAAGCTAAGGCACATGGAGTGTCAGAGATATTCGTGAAAGCTAGCACAGATGAAGCCAGGATGGAGAAGAGGATTGGGGCAAGTTCTTCCCTCCATGGAACTAGGTCTGTAAAGAGCCTCCCTCTTAGAAAGGGAGGAAAGGTAGAAAGAATTAGCCTACTTGGGTTCTACAGAAGGCAATACACATACAAAACAATCCTAAACATCTTAAGTACTTAGAAATATACACCTAGAATATATTCCTAAATGTCTTAAATAATTACTCATATGAGATAGAGTAAACCTACCCCCATAAGAAAAGGTGTCATTTGGAACACAAATTCATTAAAAAGGAATTATCATACTCTACAAAGTCAATCTGTTTGCAGTTACTAAATGTTGCCCTTTCTCTGAGGAAAATCGCCAATGTAGACGTGCACGTAAACCACATTTCATTTTTCTCTCCTAGTTCTAGTGTGCAGACACATCATTCAGTATAGCAAACAATAAGTAATCTATTTTATACATTTGTGCCAAATAAAAGTGGCTCGATTCAATTATATTTCAAGTGGCAGAGCAATAGCACATAAACGGGGAGAGTAGCAAGATGTTTAAATGAAGTAGGCAAACACAACTTTTCAGGAATATATTTATTGCAGATGTCAAGGTGCTGTTCAGCTATAATAAAAATGTTCTTTAGGTATATCATGCTACTGCCTTGGCACTGGTTTGTAATTTTAAGTGAAGACTTATTCCTCGCCCATTTCAGGCCCAAGAAATGGACTCATTTTAAAATGATGGGAAACAGAGATAGAATGTGATAGCCTTGCTTGTAGAAATATAGCCCTGAAAGATTCAAGCATTTAGAATCTGTTTGCCCAGAAACCACTAGAACTATATTTACCAACACCTAAGTCATTCGAAATGGAATGCATTCTAGATCAAGCCTGAACTGGCAGAATTGCCCCCATTCTTTCTATTTTCAAGTTATCTAGGCTGATCTAAAGTTTAAATACATTTTCGAGCTTAATTAAATGAAACACTTAAATTATACAAGCATTTAATACTTACTTGGAAACTGAAAAACAGATATCAGGAAATCCCTAGGTAAAAAGAGAAATCAAGCAACATCTGTGAGTCCTATTTCTCTGTCACTTGGGATGGATGTGTTCATAATGATCCAAATCTTTAAATAACCAAATGCCTCTGAAATGATTTTTTTTAACTTTTTTTTTTTTTTTACTTTATTTTACTTTACAATACTGTATTGGTTTTGGCATACACTGACATGAATCCGCCACGGGTGTACATGAGCTCCCAAACATGATCCCCCCTCCCACCTCCCACCCCACATCATCCCTCCAGATGATCCCCGTGCACTAGCCCCAAGCATCCTGCATCCTGCATCGAACATAGACTGGCAATTCGTTTCTTACATGACAGTATACATGTTTCAATGCCATTCTCCCAAATC
>SJYV01020496.1:1110880-1139987 GCA_006410875.1 Neotragus pygmaeus
AAGGAGATCAGCCCTGGGTGTTCTTTGTAAGGAATGATGCTAAAGCTGAAACTCCAGTACTTTGGCCACCTCGTGCGAAGAGTTGACTCATTGGAAAAGACTCTGATGCTGGGAGGGATTGGGGGCAGGAGGAAAAGGGAATGACAGAGGATGAGGTGGCTGGATGGCGTCACCGACTCGATGGACATGAGTTTGAGTGAACTCCAGGAGTTGCTGATGGACAGGGAGGCCTGGCGTGCTGCAATTCATGGGGTCACAAAGAGTCGGACATTACTGAGCGACTGAACTGAACTGAACCATATCAAATACAGCTTTGTTGTTCAGTCACTAAGTCATGTCTGACTCTTTGCAATCCCAAGAACTGCAGCACACCAGGCTTCCCTGTCCTTCACTATCTCCCTTAAAACATTCTAAAAAAAGAATTCTAGATCTGTCAAGATAACATTAATCACTACATCTCTATTCTCTATTAACCAGTAGTTCCCAAACTCATGAGAATCACCTGCTGCTGCTGCTGCTGCTGCTGCTGCTAAGACGCTTCAGGCATGTCCGACCCTGTGCAACCCCATAGACGGCAGCCCACCAGGCTCCCCCATCCCTGGGATTCTCCAGGCAAGAACACTGGAGTAGGTTGCCATTTCCTTCTCCAATGCAAGAAAGTGAAATGAAAGTGAAAGTGAAGTCGCTCAGTCATGTCCGACTCTTCGTGACCCCATGGGCTGCAGCCTACCAGACTCCCCCGTCCCTGGGATTTTCCAGGCAAGAGTACTGGAGTGGGGTGCCATTGCCTTCTCTGTGAGAATCCCCTAGAGGGCTTAAAAGGTTAAAACACAGATGGTTAAGTTGAAGCCACCCAGTGTCCACTGATGGATGAATCGATAAACAAAATGTGGTACACACATACAGTGAAATATTCAGCCTTAAAAAGGAAGGAAATTCTGACACATACTACAACATGGATAAACTTTCAGGACATTATGCTAAGTTAAATAAGCCACTCACAGAATGACAAATACTGTATGATTCACTTATTTGAGTTACCTGGAGTAGTCCAATTCACAGAGTCAGAAAGTAGGATGGTGGTAGCCAGGGGCTAAAGTGGAAAGTTGTTTTTTAATGAGTATATAGTTTTGGTTTTGCAAGATGAAGAAAGTTCTAGAAATGGATGTTGGTAATGTTGCATAGCAATGTGAATGCACTTAACACTAATGAATGATACACTTAAAAATAGTTAAGGGGGTAAGTTTAATATTACACATATTTGATCCCAACTGAAATACACACACACTCTCAGATTGCCAGATTTCTGCAAAGATACTGATACAGAAGATTCAAAATGGGGCCTGGGAATCTGAATTTTTATTTTATTTTATTTGTAATTGGAGGATAATTATATTGTGATGGTTTCTGCCATACATCAACATGAATCAGTCATAGGCATACATATGTCTCCTCTCTCTTGAACCTCTCCCACCTCCCAACTCATCCCACTCCTCTAGGTTGTCACAGAGCACCAGATTGGGTTCCCTGCGTCATATAGCAAATTCCCATCGGTTATCTATTTTACATATGGTAATGTATATGTTTCCATACTATTCTCTCAAATCACCCCACCCTCTCCTTCCCTCTCTGTGCCCAAAAGTCTGTTGTCTATGTCTACATCTCCTTTGCTGCCCTGCAAATAGAATTGTCAGTACTATCTTATTAGATTCCATTTATATGCATTATGATATTTGTTTTTCTGACTTACTTCACACTGCATAATAGGCTCTAGGTTCATCCACCTCAATAGAACTGACTCAAATGCATTCCTTTTTATAGCAGAATAATATTCCGTTTCATGTATGTACCACATCTTCTGTATCCATTCATCTGTTGATGGACATCTAGGTTGCTTCTAACGTTCTCCTGGAAAAGGGCATGGCAACCCACTCTAGTATTCTGGCCTGGAGAATCCTATGAACAGAGGAACCTGGTGGGCTACAGTCCATAGGGTCTCAAAGAGTCAGACACAACTAAAGCAGCTGAGTATGCATGCATTCTTGCATGTTCTCAGATGGTTCTGACCTGCTGGTTTGAGGTCTCATCCTGAGAGCCACTGAGATGCACAAAGTTAGTGAGAGTGCCAAAATTACTATGTAAAAGGGGTTTATGTGTAACAATATCTTGTTAGAAGGATGGGGGGAATTGCTCTTCCAGTTTCCACAGCGAGCACACTGTCTTTAGATTGCGTGTTTATTTGGAGAAGCTTTAATAGGAGAGCTGAAGAAATGATAACCAGTTGCTCACAATTCTGAGCCACCTCTTGGTGACAAAATTGTACCTAGCCAATCATGCAGGTCATCTCATAAATCCTAAGTATAAAGGGGAAAATTTAAGAACTTGACATTTTTGCACTTAACAGATATGTTCTCTTTCTTACATTAAAATTTTTTTCTTTTAAATTGAAAAAGAGCAAGTATGCATTTTTATAGGAAACTCTGAGGCGTTAATCAAGTGAAGAGCTGTATGTTGAATACCTGCTATAAATAGAACAGATATTTATTATTGTGCAAATTAAGAATGAAGCAATTGATACACTCTATCAAATTGAAATTCATAATACTCCCTGGGGTGTGGTAGAACAGCAGTCTCATCAACTGCTGTGGTACCTGCGTGCTAAGTCGCTTCAGTTGTGTCCGACTACGTCTGCAAGTCAAGAATATATATTACATTATTAACTCAATGAACATTTTTATACATTAAAGGAAAATTAAAGTGCCTATGAGATTGTAGCATTATAGATAATCAAAACTTTTACTTTAAAGATTCTTTAAAAAAAAATTACCAGTGCCTATTTAATATGCTAAGAGAATAGTCTATAACATAAAATATAGATGTATGTCTCACCAATCACTTGTGGGAGTATAAAATGTCATAATTCTGATGGAAGGAAATTTGGCAATATCTAACAAAATTACGTCTTCATTTACCTTTGACACAGCAAGTTCTAAGTTCTATCTCAAAGGTATAATAGCAAAACAATGAAAAGACCTATATACAAGTCTTAATTTTAGTTACACACAAGTCGAAATTCAAACAAGAAATGTTTGAAAGTAAGCTAACTGCCCATCAATAGAGGATTGACTAAAGATGCTAAGATAACATTCACACAATTAAATACTGTGTGGCTGTAGAAAGAAATAAGGAATATATTGACATACTATGTTACATAGGGATCTTCAATATATATAAGTGAAAAAGTAATATGCTAAACAGAAAACAGTATGTATAGAGAGTGCTACCCTTTATGCAATAAAGGGGTGTTTATATACATTTCTCTCCTTTTTGCAAAAAAAGAATAAACTAAAAATTAGTACAAATGATTATTCATTAGGGAAAAACAAAGTAAAAGCACAGTGATCTACTTATAAGAACAGATAATATTACTAAGACAATATTGGCAGATGAAGAACAAGTAGAATTCTTATATACTGCTAGATGATGTGTAAACTGGAACATCTACTTTTAGAAACTTTTTGGCAATATATACTAAAGCCTGAACACACACATACCATAGCAATTCTATTCTTGATAATATACCCACCAGAAATATATATGTGCATTAAAATGCATGTACAATATATAATAATTTATCCATTTTGCTACTGATGAAGAAAATGGTATCTAGTTTTTTGCTTTAACAAATAGTGCTTCTTGAACATTCTTGTATATGTCTTTTAATACAATAGAATACACTAGCAGCAATGAGAAAGTGAATACTTCTACCACCCACAATATGGATAGATCTCATAAATATGTTTCACTATTTTGTTTATATATAGTTCTACATGTGGTCGGAGAAGGTGATGGCACCCCACTCCAGTACTCTTGCCTGGAAAATCCCATGGATGGAGGAGCCTGGAAGGCTGCAGTCCATGGGGATGCGAAGAGTCGGACACGACTGAGCGACTTCCCTTTCACTTTTCACTTTCATGCATTGGAGAAGGAAATGGCAACCCACTNCATTTATATTTCTCTAATGACATATGATGTGGAACATCTTTATACCTTCCTTGATGAGGTATCTGTTAAGATGTTTGTCCTCTTATTTAAATCAGGTTATTTGTTGTTTTCTGTTGAGTTTAATTTACTTTTTAGTTAAATTTTAAATGGCCACACCTAGATCTATTTCCTACTTCATTTTTATTCCCACTCCCCTGACCATGTTTCATTCATTTATGAAACAAAAACATCTTAGGGGCCAATTACGCACTCTCTTCACTTGCTTTTGCCCTCAAGTCTGCCCTCCAGTCTTCCAGAGGCACATAGGACTTTGAGTTTTGCCCTTTATTTCTGTGCTTAATGACTATTCAGACTCTAATGCCATAAGACCCCTCATGAAGACCTCTGCACTCCAGGTCTTCATGCCTCCCTGCCTATCCAGTGAGCCTAGGATACCATATAGATGCCATATATATTCAGTCTTTAAATTTTTTTCTGTTTTCATATATTTAAAAATCTAATTTTGATGCCTGAGTAGAATGGCCTTTAATTTTTTCACTCATGTATAAATAGGAAAGGTGGAATTTGGAAGCCAATTTTAAATGAGACTCCAAAAGGGTTAATTAGACATAACAGCTGGCCGCTGTTGGGTTCAACTCAAGTAGCTCAATTAGGGTCCCTGCCTGAATTCTGATTGCCCTTGGAAGAGCTTCTCAGCTGTAGCTTGTATATTCAAGAGCAAGAGTTCCATTCTAATTAGCAATATTTCTTCCACTTAATTATCTTTAATTTTAGAAGTCCACCAACTAATAACTTCATCTGTTTCAATAAATAAGCCCCTACTATGAGTATTATTGTGCCAAGCATTTCTGTACATAGCACCCTCTATTCTTATCTACAAGCAAGTAGGAAATAAGGCTGGCAGTTGTGGTGTAAAGAGTATTAAGATAAATATTCGAAGACGAATGATGCTATTGTGAAGCAGAATAGGTAAAGGGCTGTAAGAGATAAAATGTTACAAGAATCCAAATGACAACAGTTGCCTCTGTTTGGAGTGGAGCAGATAAGTTTTAGTGGAAAAGGAGGATGTGAGATGAGCTTGGATTGGGGCCAGCAGAAATGAGCAAGGCATTCCTGTCAAAACAGAGGGGTAGAAATATAAACGTGCATGATGTAACTGATGTGTAATATCCCCACATGCAGGTGGGGCTGGGGTGGTCTTGAAAGTCTCTGTGAATGATCTATGGATAGAGTTCCACTGGCAGTGAGGAGGCAAGGATGATGTGACTGACATCTAGCATTCAGGTTCATGTGGGACAGGGCAAGGAGTCTTCCTGGAGGGACAGAGGAAATGAACAAGAGAACCCACTCCCATGAATGACATTGTAAAGGCAGATTTCAAGGGACCTGGGTTCAGGCTGTATGTGATAGGGAGATGGTAAAGAAGGCGCAAGGGAAACCTGCAGGAAGAATAGCGTAGGGAGGGAGAAGCAAAACATTTTATTTTAGATGTTGATTAGAACTGTGAATGGATTAACTTGATGGGAATATTCAACAGTAAGTTTAAACCATACCTAAAGTGAAAGTGCAATCGCTCAGCTGTGTGTCTGACTCTGAGACCCCATGGACTGAATTCTCCAGGCCAGAATACTGGAGTGGATAGCCTTTCCCTTCTCCAGGGGATTTTCCCAAACCAGGGATTGAACCCAGGTCTCCCCTATTACTGGCAGATTTTTTACCAGCTGAGGCAGAAGGGAAGCCCAAGAATACCGGAGTGGGTAGCCTATCCCTTCTCCAGGGGATCTTCCTGACCTAGGAATCAAACCAGGGCCTCCTGCATTGAAGGTAGATTCTTTATCAGCTGAGCCATTAGGGAATCCCTAAAGGGAATACAGAACTGTAGACACAGATACGCAAGCATTGAAGACCCTAAGGGTCGACAGGGCTTCCCTGGTGTCTCACCAGTAAAGATCCCGCCTGCTCTGGCGCTGGAGAAGACTCTTGAGAGTCCCTTGGATTGCAAGGAAATCAAATCAGTCAATCCTAAAGGAAATCAACCCTGAATATTCATTGGAAGGACTGGTGCTGAAGCTGAAGCTCCAATACTTTGGCCACCTGATGTGAAGAGCTGAATCTTTGGAAAAGACCGTGATGCTGGGAAAGATTAAAGGCAGGAGAAGAAGATGACGACACAGGATGAGATGATTGGATGGCATCAACTGACTCAATGGACATGAATTTGAGCAAACTCCGCGAGATGGTAAAGCACAGGGAAGCCTGGAGTGCCGTAGTCCATGGGGTTGCAAAGAGTTGGACATGACTGAGCGACTGCACAACAATAATGGAGGGGATGCAGATTTGATCTCTGGGTCAGGAAGATCTCCTGGAGGAGGAAATGGCAACCCACTTCAGTATTCTTGCCTGGGAAATCCCATGGGGGTAACAAAAAGTCAGACATGATATAGCAACTACACAACAAGGATCGATGAGATTCTTGAGAGAAACAAGAATCACTTCTTCGTCTACACTTTGTCCCTCAAAAATCTCTCCCATTCTTAAGTGAAACATTTTCATTTAGGAAGTGGAGGAGATGACACAGCAAGTTAAGAGGGCAGAGAAAGAATAATCAGTGAAGGAGAAGGAAGTCCTGGAGTGTATAGGGAAATAGAAGGAAAGGAAAGGTTTAGGCAGGAGGTAACTCCTCCACCTCTGCAGAGGAGTTGGATTGCTTGAACATTAAGCAGAAACTCTCCCCACTGTGTCTGCCTAGGACTCTCAATATTGCATTTATCATGTGACCATGTAATTGTTATTCTCCACAGTGGCTCAGATGGTAAAGAATCTGCCTACAATGTGGAATACCTGGGTTCACTCCCTGGGTCAGGAAGATCCCCTGGAGAAAGGAATGGCTACCCATCCCAGTATTCTTGCCTGGAGAATTCCAAGGACAGAGGAGCATGGCAGGCTACAGTCCTTAGGGTCGCAAAGAGTCAGATATGACTGAGTGACTAACACTAATACTGACTGCAGGTTGCCTTCTTCTGACATTCTCCACCATTGGGTAGGGGTAATTTGGTATTGTTAATTATTTTATTACCAACATTTACCACTGGTAAATGACTGAATGAATGAATAGACACATGAATGAAACTGTCCGTTATGCCTCAGTATAGTTTCAATTAAGAGATAAATGTGGAAGCCAAATTCCAATGCCTAAAGTAAATGGTCAATCAAGCTATGCAAGCTATTTTTACTTTCGTAAGAAACAACAACAAAAAACCCCCAACAACCCCAAAACATGCAAATTCTTAGAACTGTTGAGTTTACTGCAGTGATTAAAAAAAAAATGAACTGCCCTTTGTCAGGGAATGTTCTTTCTGGTAGGTAGGAGAAAGTGCTGCTAAGAATAACATTTCTGTTTATTTTGAAATTGTCTGTTGACCTAGTGGGACTTCAGAGAGATTTAGATTACAAGTAAAGCCTCTGACAGATATCTATGAAAGCAAGATTAAAACAATAATACACACAATCAACTGTGGTCCAAGGGCTTGTAAACCATTGCCAGTTGGAATGCTCAGAGAATTGGGAACAGCGACCTTTCGGCAGCCAGGTGAGACTAATCTGGGGAAGCTTTAGGAAGGAGATAAATTTAAGCTGTTTTGAAAGGGGACTGTTCTAGTCAGTTGGCAAAGAGTCTTATGGCACATGATTAGGTATTTTAATTTGATTACTTGAGGTGATTTGGAGCCACCCCATATTCTGAAAAGACTTGGTATAAAATGCTTGGAAGATGACTCGTTTCAGTAGTTTTTAACTCTGACTGCATATTAGAATTACCTGGAGAGCTTTGAAAAATCCTGGTGCCCAGGCTGTAGGACAGAATGATTTAACCTAGAGGTGGGACCCAGCCATCAGTATTGTTGTTTTTGTCTTTTTTGATTGTTTAAGTTCTCTGGATGATTCCAGTAAACAGCCCACAGTAAGAGGTACTGCTCTAAGAGTCGGGAAAATTGCAAGTAAGCAAGCAAGAGACTAGAATTAGAAAGGTTAGCAAGGAGGCTGGAAAATGGAATCTGACCTAGCTTTGTGAACAGAGATAAAAGGGGTGAAGCTAAATAAAGTATTCTGGAGGGAAGCTTGGTTGGACTTTGTGGTGCATGTCAGTTGCAATTTTTCACAAAGCTATATTCCCAGAGCATCACCATTCTTAATATGATGGATTAGTTGAAAAACAGGCAGGCAGGACTTGCTTTGCTAAGATTTGGGGCTATTAGCAAAATTCTCAATTTCTGAAGTACCAAAGCCACTCAGAAGAGAAAAAAAAAATTCAAAGTATAGAAGGTTTTGTTTATATTTGAAGCAGGAAATAAAGCCAATGATAGATGGTCTGGAACTAGGAATCAAAATTCAGACTTTAAATTGATTTACAGTTAGGAGAGATACTGGGCTGGCAAAATTATGATCCTTTTAGAGTAACCTTGAAGAAAATGAAAAGTCAAACCATTAAGAGAATTCCTCATCATTTTCAATCATAACATTCCCTTTCCTGAAATAAAGAATTTGTAACAGGTATGGGAAATGGATGGGTTTTGTCTCAGAAACGATGACCTCTTAGAAAGGTGAGCTGGAAAGCAATAATGAGAATTCCAATGTTCATATTAAATCACTTTAAATTTATTCTGGCATGTCCCATCTTCAAAGTTTAGGGGAAGGGCAGAATGTCATATGTGGCACTACTGTTTATAAAAACTAGTGTTTCATAGTAATATATCATATTTGATAAAATAGGCACTGGAAAAGAACTTTCCTGGCCAAGAGCATCCTGAAGGGAAGCAATCGAAGGCAAATGTAGAGCAAAACCATTTTCCTGGCTCCAAGGATGAGGCTGAGACTTACAAGCATGATAAGCCTCCATGTAATAGCTGTCATTACATAGTGAAAAGACTCGGAATTATAAAAGATAATTGTTCCTGTATTCCTGCTTCCATGAACTGAGTTCCTGGTACATGCAGTGATAAGAGAGTTGGCCAGGACTGGTCCCCAGCTGTAAGTCATGAAGGACTACATTTGTAACTTGAGGGGTAGAGACTCCTGTGTCCCTCCAGAAAACTTGGTCAGTGAATGTCCTCCTATTTTCAGGGAGTGGGGTGTGGAGTAGGAAGTTAGTACATTGCTTCGAGAAGACCCTGGAGAAAATATAAGTGTACTATAAGGGATGAGGAACACAGCAGAAATGATATTCTTCACCTCTTCCTCAGAGGAACTCAGAGCACTCCCTGGGTAGGAGGAGGTTGAAAGTCAAAAGGAAGAAGAGAATCAGAGTTGGCCAGTCTGGGTAGGGTGCAGCAAGAATGAGCCGTTGGGTATCTTCCTAGGGGATGCTTATGGATCTAGTAACCGAGGAGGCAGAAAAAGAAGACCTGAAAGTTCTGCTGATTCTCTGAGAAAAAAAATCCTATTCTTTCCTTCTGCATCCTTACATCACTCTTGGGCCCAGGGCACCTTCTATTTCATTTCATCTTGCTGACCACAAGGGAGGGAGCCTCCAGTGTGCCCAAAGTTACTCTGTATCCCTTAGTACATTCAGGTGTCCTCAAATTCTTCCAATGTCCCTTCCTCAGGGTTGCTGTTCCAGGAAAGAAGGTTCTAAATTAATAGTCTACAAACTCTCCCTGCATGTTGGTTTGCAAAATTAATGATCCTTATGAAAAAGTAAATTAATCTTTGATGCTTGGTTGAGGCTAAGATAAAAATCACTGTTTGGGGGGACTGGGCCTTCTTAATACCCCTCATCCAAAGCATTCTCTCATTCCCTTCTGGACTAACCACACTCACAGAGATTGGGAGGGATGGGTGGACAACACAGCTTGAAAGTCCATCTCTGAATCCACAGGGCCGTGCTGCAAACATTTATCAAATGCCTGTTTGTGCAGCTCAGTGCAACTGTGCCTGAGAGGAGCCCAGAAAGGCTGCAGGGAGGAAGCCCCCTGATGTGATTTTCCTCCCTTGTCAAGTTTTACTTGCACTTTCTACATACACAGTTTGAAAAGACTGCAATAAACATTTTGTAAAATGTAAATACCATGATCATGGTTTCTTCTGTTTTAGGAGAAACACAGCAGCTTTGCCAAAAGCCCCCATCACAGGTCCCAGGGTTCACAGAGCTCTCGCGATTAGATAGATATTAAAGGAATTGGAAGTTCTGGTTGCCTCGCTGTTTTTTTCTAGCCTCTGCTGCACTGCGTTGCTCAGTTCCTTTCAACTGAAAAATTAAATCTGCATTCCTGTCAAAATGTGTCATCTGCACACCCGGACACTTATCCCAGTTCATCATGCTTTCTGCGGAGTCGAGGTGGAAAGAATGCTGCAGCTCCCACTTGTGAGGCCTGGGAAGACCAGGTGCTTGGGAGGATCCGAACAACTGTTGTCCTGGGAGTGTCCTGGAAGCCGACCGGGAATTCCACGGGAACCTCGGTGCTAGGAAAATAGCTAGTGTCCGTCCGTTTCCCCGGGTGTGAATCACCGTGGTTGGGCTGGGAGAACATGAAGGACCTCGTCAGCGCTGTAGAACCTGCCAAATACACATCAGAACCAGGGGCATGTGTGTGAAGGAGGAGGCACACTATCCGGAAGCTTTTCTTCGAGTTCTATTTATCCTTTGTGCCCCACGGCTGGTGGGTTCTTTGAATGTAAACTCTTGGAAAGGGCCGGGGGAGCCTCTTTCACGCCCGGGGGAGCTTCTTGCTCGTGTGTAAATGGTGAATGACAGCGGCAATTTCGGCCCGGAAGGGCCGGTGCGGATTGGGTCTGGTGACCCTCTCGCAGGCGCGTCTCGGGGCCAGGACCGGGGACCCCGTGGAGAGGCCGCGGAGCGCGGGCGGCGCATCGGGCCCGGGCTCAGTCTACGGGCGCTTCGAGGGGGCCCCACCTGGTCGCGGAGCCTCGGCCGGAGAGGCGGGGCCCGGCTTCCCGGAGGCGGCGGCGCCTCCTCGAGCCCGAGCGCGCGCTCCCCGGCGTCCGGCGCACGAGCGAGGCCTGGAGGGAGCGCGCCCCGGCGGCGGCGGCGGCGGCGGGAGGAGGAGGGCGGCCGAGGGGAGCTAGCCGCGCGCGCGGAGGTGGTGGCGGCGGCNGTTTCTTTAACTTTTTAAGGTTACTTTAAATATATTTTCTGCTTTTAACATTTATATAGGCAGTCTATATAAAATAGGAAGGTACAAAGCAGATACAGGGATAAAAATATACTACAGGGCTACTATTTTGTGTGAGTCTAAAATATAAGTTTATTACATCTTTAATTGGCTTTAAAAGTAACGCCAATGTCAACATCAAATATCATGTTCCTTATGCATACTTGTGCTTCACAAGAACAAGAATCATTTCTGTTCACCGATGTAAAAATAGCACCAGGCACATTAACTGTGATACTAATATAAACTCAAGAGTCACTGCATGTTTGAATGAATGCACTGCAATAAACTGTTATACATTAAATGATGTGGAAAATTACTTAGAATATCTTAAATGTCAAACTTACCTTGGTGAAATAATGTCAACATAGTATCTATAGGAAAAAATCTATTGATTCTACAGCTCAAAACAGATTGACAACACTAATGATGTATAATTCTTCCCCTTAGGGTAGATTTGGTCATGTGCCAGAATCATTACTTAGACAAATGATATCCTACTCACATCATCATCATTAGCAGTAGTCGTACTAATTTTTTTTTTTTTTTTTTNCAGGCCTCCCTGTCCATCACCAGCTCCCGGAGTTCACTCAGACTCCCATCCATCGAGTTGGTGATGCCATCCAGCCATCTCATCCTCGGTCGTCCCCTTCTCCTCCTGCCCCCAATCCCTCCCAGCATCAGGGTCTTCTGAAGAGTCAACTCTTCGCATGAGGTGGCCAAAGTACTGGAGTTTCAGCTTCAGCATCAGTCCTTCCAATGAACACCCAGGACTGATCTCCTTTAGAATGGACTGGTTGGATCTCTTTGCAGACCAAGGGACTCTCAAGAGTCTTCTCCAACACCACAGTTCAAAAGCATCAGTTCTTTGGTGTTCAGCTTTCTTCACAGTCGAATTCTCACATCCATACATGACCACTGGAAAAACCATAGCCTTGACTCAGTTCAGTTCAGTTCATTTCAGTTGCTCAGTCGTGTCCGACTCTTTGCGATGGAGGAGTTTTAACCAAGGAAAATGCTGTTAGTGTAGTTGAATGCATACTTTGAGAATGCAGTATATACTTTATGATACTTTATTTCTGTAGGTCTTCTGCCATGAGTTGACTCTGATACAGGGGTTCTCTACTTAAGTGGCTTGTAAGAATCCTTTAGAGTTATGTCTAACCAAAGGATTCTAGTTTAGTATGTCTGGTCTGGAGCCAGAGCATGTTTATATTTTCAAAATCCCCAAGAGTCAATATTTATAAAATAATCCACTTTATAAAGTAATCTCTTCAACAACCAAATCAATCAACATAGCTTTTAGGGTCCTTTAGTTTAGGTAACTAACCTCAGAAGGGCTTCCCCGATGCCTCAAATGGAAGAGAATCTGCTTGTAATGTGGAAGACCCAGGTTTGATCCCCAGGTTGGGAAGATCCCCTGGAGAAGGGAATGGCAACCCACTCCAGTATTCTCACCTGGAGAATTCCATGGACAGATGCTAGCAGTCCATGGGGTCGCAAAGAGTCAGACATGACTGAGCGATGTAACACACAAACAACCTCAGAAAGTCTGTCTTACCTTTGTCTCTACTTTGGGCAGATTGGTAGCTCTGTAAACGTCTGATTGATTTCCATTGCTCTGCCCACTTTCATTGTTTCCCCTTCTTTGCCTACTTGTTTCTTCTGCTCAAAAATGTTGAAGCTTGCCTCCCCCAAGAAGCTGTCTTGGCTGGTCTCATCCAGTTTACCTTTCCAGTACAGGACAGATTATAGCACAACATTGACACAGCTGGTAAATACACATTCTAAGAGGGTCTGATTCATGTGTTTTCACTGTTAAGTCTTCTGCATATATTCCCATTTTACTATTTGAACATCCTTAGTTTTTCCTTTTGCTACCAAGAGCTTGAAGCTTATACATAGCTGGCTGAATATTGATAATGGCATCAATATTTTTGAATGCTTACTGTGTTTCAGGAACTTTGCTGGGTGTTCTCCACACGTTATCTCTTTTGCTCATCAGCAGTTTTTTAAAAATCAAATTAAAACCCTTATATGATTGTGCTAGTTTCCTGTGGCTGCTGTAACAAATTGCCACCAACTTGGTGGCTTAAAAACAAAAGTTTATTCTCTCACAGTTTTGGAGGCCAGGTGTCTGAAGTCAGTATCAGTGGGCCAAAATCAGGGTGCTCCCTCCAAAGGCTCAAGAAGAGACTATGTTCTTTGCTTCTTCCACAGTTTGGTGCCTGCCAGAATTCCTTGACTTGTAGTTCCATCACTCCAGTCTGCAAAGGCAGAATTTCAAATCTCCCTCAGCTCTCTTCTTCTCATCACCTTTTCCTATGTGTGAGCAAAAAAGAGAGAAACCATTCATTGCCTCTCTCTTACAAGGACATGTATGATGGCATTTGAGTTCCCCTTTGCTCCAGAATAATCTCCCTGTCCCAGGATCCTTAATCACATCTGCAAAGACCCCTTTTCCAAATGATGTAACATTCACCAGTTCCAAGGATTAAGCCATGGATGTTTTTAGGGGACCATTATTCAACCTACCACTTTGATAATTCGGAGGAGCACTGGTAAAAGTCTTTTTCTCCTTCCTCATTCCTCTCTGTATCAGCATTTCTTATTCAGAGACAGTTTTGCTGCCCTCTCATCACTCCCTCAGGGATATCTGGCTGTCGTAACTGGGAGGGGGTTGCTGTTGGCATCTGTCAGATAGAGACCAGGGATGATGCTGCAAACAATGCACAGGGTGGGCCATCCCTCACAGTTATCCAGCCCGAATATCATAGTGCTGGGGCTGAAAAACCTTGTCTTATATGTAACTATTACAGATAGTTTCCTGTATATCATTCCTGAAAAAAAAAATCTTACATTAGCTAGCACATGAGTAAAGCCCTCTGATATGATTTATGTCCGGTGGTAGTTTTTGGTTAAGTGAAGAGTCATAATAAATGACTCACATATACCTTAAATAACATTTTCACTTTCAAAATATAAATACACATGCACACACTAGCATTTTCTTTGAGTATGTATCTTTTGAGTGGAGCTCTGGGTCAATATTCTTATAGAAACTCGCTCTGGCTTTGGAGCAAGAACTTAAAAAGTTTGTGGAGGAATCTGAGTGCAGGATCCTTGCAGAGTTTTATGACTCCTCGATTGTTTATAGTTGACTTACACTTAATTATACAGCAATTTGGATTTTTTTTTGGTATTATTGTTTTGTCACTTGCTTTCTTGGAATCTCTCCAAAGCATTCAATTTGGCTTTCATATAAAGAACAATATGACTCTGGTGGTCTTGTATCAAACATAATATATATATAGTGTGTGTATGTAAAGAAATCTTTGTTTTGTACAGAAAAGAATTGCTCTATTATAAATGCTTCTTCCAGTTGTAACTCACTTAAATAGTTTCTCATGTGACATAGAGCTAATTTCATAGTTACTTTCAGAGTTTTGAAGGTTTTAGAAAATTTTGTTTTAATACTGTAATAACTTTATAAATTATATGATATTGCATAAATACTTTATTGCTATTCATATTAATGCTTGATTTACTTTTCATTAACTGCAACAAATACTATTTGGTGTTTTGCTTACTAGCAAAATATTTTCAGTTTCATATGTAGTTAAATAGCACAATTTCTTGATACTGGGTATTTTATTATTTTCTTACTCAGCAAGTGAGTTAGGGATGTGGATTGCAATTTCAGTTTTTGTAACTTTCATCTCTTTTACTTTGTCCAGGACACAGAGCTCTGTATGGTACAAATAATAAGCGTGGTGGCATATCCTGGTATTACTGTTGAACTCGATATATTGATACCTCATCTCTAAAATAAGGGTTGTAATACTTACATTGTAGGGTTGGTGTAAGGTTTTAATTGGATAATAAATACAAAGTGTCTAGCATAGAGTCTGGGACAGTCAGTAAATGTCAGTATCCTTTCCTTCTCTTACTGTCTGGTACAGTGTTAAATGTTCAGTGGATATTTGTTGAATAAACATATTTTCAGTTGCCTTAGCTTGATTCATTTTTTCACATTTTTCTTTCCAGCATAAGAACTGTGCCTCAGTAAATATTTTTTAGAAGAATTTCGCTTTGAAAGTAGTCCAATAAGTTATGTGCTATTAACTAAAGTTACTAAGTCTTATTTTTATATGACAGTTCAGTGTGTTTACAAAGGCAAGTTAAATACTAGGTGGAAAGATGACTATGTGATCTCAAAGATTCCTTCCAGCATGATCTAAAATTTTTATAAAATTCACATAATCCTGAATTTTCTTTCTGCTTTTCCCCTAAAATCTAAAGTAAGTAGTGTTTGAAAATGTAGCATTTAGTTGGGAATGACGAAAATAACCATACTTGTTATATGTTCATAATGGTTCCTTACCATATTACAGGAATCCTTTAGTCTTTGGGATGAGTGTCACTGTCTTCAAGTGGATTTGTCTTTTTATTTTACCTAGAATATATATGTGTATCTACATATAATGAAATGTTTAAAGAAGTTTCAATTTATGTAAAGTTATTTGCCTTTTTATTCATCTATTAAATATCCTTCTACCTGAGATTTTAATATACTTGAGTAGTATACTGAGTAACTTAGGTAGCTGAGTTAAAAGAAATTTAATTCATTTAAGTTGCTTATTTTAGAAATTAAATGATAGTCATGCATGATTTTGTATAATTTGATTCTGGTATTTTCTGTTTTAAACTGCTAATTGTCATTTGTAATTGGGGATAAATGAAAAATATTAAGCCACATTTTTTAAGGAGGTTGGAACATTGTGAGACAAATGGGCAAAGCCATCAATCACAGCATGCCCTCACCATGCTTAGCATTGGGTTCTTGAAAACTCCAAGGCAGAGAGATTTTCCCTGAAGGAATTTGAGCTGTTACAGGGGATGTCAGGCCAAGGAGTCAGAGATTGTGAGTGAACCCTTAAGAAATCTTATAAGCTTTAATGTCCTCCCAATTAAAACATTAGCTATATCAAATTTATCAACATTTTATGCAGTTTTGAAATATCAGGTATTAGTTTCCCCTACTTTCTTCAAAGAAATGTTTCCGAATTTCCAGTCTTGTGGTTGGTAGGGAACAAGAAATGCTTCATAATTCATAAGAAGCAATTTTTAGTAAATCTTATTCAGAGCTTTTCTTATTTTCACTTAAAGTTTACTGTTGTTTTAGAGATAGCATAAATTGAATATTTGAGATTAAAAAATAAGCTTTTAGTAACCTTTATTTGACTTGCTCGCTATACCCAAGTGGGTATTTACAGTTCCTGTCCAGCTCTGGTAACTTCATGCCAGTTCATGTCAGAATGTGACAGAGTGGAACACTGATGTGGCTGATGGTCCTTCCTTTCTCATCTTTGTTCTCTCCTTCCCAACACATTGTGATTCTAGATCGAAGGCTGGAGATGTGTTTTGTCTCTGTTTCTATCTCTTTTAGCAGGGCCCTGCAATATTTTCTACTCCTACTCTGCCATCTCTTTATTTCTCTTCTCTTTCATCTTGCAAACCTGCAGTTCCTTCTTTCCCAAAAATATCTCCAGAAACAGCAACTTAGAATTGGTTACACTCTAGAAATGTTTACCGGAAGGAAATCCATGAATATGTGTATATACTGGGATTTCACATAGTAAAAAAAGTTTTTCGAGGGAAGAAACGGTCTTTGTATCCCCTCAGCCAAGCATTGGCCCATGAGCCTAGGCAATTCTTAGTATTTATTATTGAACAAATTAGGAAACTTCAGAAGTTGGCACAGAAGTAGTGGTTTATCACGTGTGGCAGACTGTAACTTCTGAGATAAAGAAAAGAAATTCTTATCTGTAGAGGGGGACTTGCTGCTCATTTGATTGGATTAATTTTGAGAAAAGTCCTAGGATGTGTTTAGTTCTAAAACTTTGATTATAAAAAAGGAAGAAGTGGGTCATCAGTTGGTGAGATATTGATAGCTAAGAAAAAAACAATATTTTTAGGTGAGGTAAAAGAAATAAAGGGAAACAACAGAATGGGAAAGAGTAGAGATCTCTTCAAGAAAATTAGAGGTACCAAGGGAACATCTCATGCAAAGATGGGATCAATAAAGGACAGGAATGGTATAGACATAACAGAAGCAGAAGATATTAAAAGAGGTGGCAAGAATACATAGAACTGTACAAAAAAGATCTTCACGACCAAGATAATCATGATGATGTGTTCACTTACCTAGAGCCAGACATCCTGGAATGTGAAGTCAGCTGGCCTTAGAAACAAACAAAGCTAGTAGAGGTGATGGAATTCCAGTTGAGTTATTTCAAATCCTGAAAGATGATGCTGTGAAAGTGCTGCACTCAATATGCCAGCAAATTTGGAAAACTCAGCAGTGGCCACAGGACTGGAAAAGGTCGGTTTTCATTCCAATCTCAAAGAAAGGCAATGCCAAAGAATGCTCAAACTTTACTGCACAATTGCACTCATCTCACATGCTGGTAAAGTAATGCTCAAAATTCTGCAAGCCAGGCTTCAGCAATATGTGAACTGTGAACTTCCAGATGTTCAAGCTGGTTTTAGAAAAGGCAGAGGAACCAGAGATCAAATTGCCAACATCCGCTGGATCATGAAAAAAGCAAGAGAGTTCCAGAAAAACATCTATTTCTGCTTTATTGACTANCTTCTGCCTGGCAGGTCCCTGGAGCTGCCGGAAGAATCATATAGCCCTGCCAGTGGTGCTGGGACTCCCCATATTAGCCTGCTCCGCGGGCTGCACACGTGCCCAGGCAGAAGTGGTGCCGAGCTGCGTGGGGTCCTGGGACAGCACCACCCTCATTTCCACCGCTGCTGCTCCTCTTGCCAGGGCCACGTGGCTCTCGGCTGCCAGACTCATCCCGTCGGGGGGCTCTCACCCAGGCAGCCTGCAGGAGATGCCTTTTCTCTGCTCTGGTGTAATTTCCTCATCTGGGCCTTCCGTGGCTTCTCTCCTTCTGCCCGCACAGCTCTGGAAGGCCCCAGATGTGGAAATTACCCCCGTTTTCTGGCTGTTTATTAAGTTCCCTCCAATTTTTACTCATATCTGCAGTCTCATCTGCTCACTTTTTCCAGAAGTGCACCACTTTCTGTGGTCTCCTGTGCCCCCTCCTCGAGGCCATCATTTGGAAACCTTCTGTTTCCAGACACCTCCACCTGCATCACCATCAGACCTCTTGAGGGTTAGGTTAGGACATTGTCTGCCTCTCGCTGGATAAGACAATCCATATGATCAGACTGTCCTTCCCGGAGATGTTGCCCTTTCTCTCTGGAATAGCAGGCCAGTGCCACGCACGCCTCTCTGTCATTTACTCTCATTATTTCAAGTTCCTTATTTACCGCCTGGGTCAGACACTCATTCATTGTAGAAGTGGAAGATCCCCTTTTGATGGTTTGTGAGTTGGAGCACGGCTCTCCCTCAGGGGATTCAGGGTCTGCTTTCTCTTCTCTTTCTGAGCTGTTGAGTAAGCCCCAAGAATAGCTTGTACTTTCCTCTCTCAGGAAGCAAACAGTGTGGAAACTAGAGTTCAGGTTCAATGTTCTTGAAATGACAGCACATCATAAGGACTGATCATTTCCTCCTAATCATAATTCTTGTATCTATCTGTCTGTCTATCTATATCTATCTGTCTATCTATCTATCTAACATCATCTATGGGTTTTTTTGTTAGTTACTTCCTTATACCTGACCCACCATACTTTCACTGAACAGCAGATATGCTCAGATATGACTGATCACTGATACAGTGGCCTGGTTTTTGTCAGACTCTCCATTTGCTCTCAACAAGTAGAACTGGTAGCAGCTTATATTAGAATACAATAGAGAAATGCCTGGAAAGGCACACAGACAGGACTGTTACTAAAGTTGATGAAAGTCAACGGCAAAATGCATTGGCAAAGCATTTTCATCTATGGAAACATCTTCAGCTGTGAAAGGTTGACCAGTGATCAATACTTCTCCAGTGGGAGCTCCCTAGTGATCCAGTTAGCTAAGACTCCACACTCCCAATGCTGGAAGCCTGGGTTCCATCCCTGGTCACAACTAAGACCTGGCATAGCCAAATAATAAATATTTTTTAAAAAAACCAACAACTTATCCAGTGACAAAGGCTGCTCAGCTTGTTTCCCCTCTCTCCTTTGCAGCCCCATCTCCCACTGACCACTGAGTTCCGTTATCCTTTCTTACTTCATAATATCTCTTGAAATCATTTTTTTTTCATTCCTCCTATACTCTCATCTTGGCTAAAGTCATCTGACCATGTGTCTGGCCCATTGCAATAGCGTTCTAACTGGTCTATTCCACTTCACATCTTTTCTCTTTAAACATCATCTTCAAGCTGCCATCTGACGAATCTTGTTAAAATACTACTTTCTCCAAACTGCATGACCACTTCCCTCCTCCAATTTACCTACAGGAAAACGTCCAAAATTCTGATGAAATGGCTTCAGAAACCCTCCCCACCCCCCTACACACAAAGCCACTCTCCAAATTACTCATCTATTTCCTATCTTTATTAAATGTCCAGCCATATCAAATAATTTTACCCCTTCTCATCCAATATATGCTCATGTCATTCCAGTTCCTGTATACACCCTTCCCTGTTCCTTCCTGCCTTTCCAAATCTTCTCCCATTTGTAAAGATTGGGCTCAAAAGCAATCCCAGGTTGAAATGATTGCTCGCCTCAAAACCCTCTGGGGTGTTATCATTTATATGATTAATTTCCCATACTCAACAAACACTGTCTCATGACCTTTCTTCTTGTGTTTTGAGTCGCTCCCTAACATTCAAATGCTTACCTCTTGTGTCCTGCCTTGTGAGTTCCTTACAGATCGTTAATTCATATTCTAAGTTTCTTCTGCAGTATCTTGCCCGGACCTTGCACTAAGTAGTCATGGAAGAACACCGGACTGAATTAGCAGACGGAAAAGCAACTGAAAAAGAAAACAAACCAATTGAGCCATTTTCATCCCCAACACAGAATGACAGGGCCAGAGTTTTGTTCCTGTGTATGTTAGATTTGGGGCAGGGGCAGGGGTGGCAGATGATAGAGAATGTGTTTTTCATAGTGTTACCTATCTAGGAAGGATCTTATGTGGCCATGGTTTCCAATTTCCTAGCTCTGGGGTGTCTAAAACAAAATGAGATCAGTCACATGCTTAAAGAACTCAGAAAGAGAATTCCTTGGATCTTTGGGATAACTGAGTTTGAGTTGCATCAGCTTTCCCCTTGACACCTGTGACTGTTTTGTCATTGGTCACTCTGGGCCGATGTACTGAATGTTCCCTTACCTTGACAACTCCTGCAGCGTGTGGTTTTTGTTTCCTACTTTTTGGCTACGCCCTGCAGCATGTGGGATCCTAGTTTGCCAACAAGGCATCAAAGCCGCGCCCCCGGCATCAGAAGCTGGGAGTCTTAACCACTGGCTCAGCCACCAGGAAGTCTAGTCTCTGCATGTTTCAAATGGAAGTTCCCAGGCTAACGCCAAGAGATAACACTCAGTCATTCTGGGCTGCGGGCACATGAATTGAACTATACATATAATGTATATGTGCAGATATGTACATTTATCACAGGTAATGCTTACGCAAATGGTTTGGAGAACTCACTGTGAGAGTAAAAACTACTCTGATTTAGTAATTTAAAAAGTTCTAATTCAGGCATAGAGATTCTAGGACCATTTTGTGAATATTAACAAACAGCTGATTAATAATTTTTCTTAGTAATCATGTGTCCTTACATGAGCATTTTTCAGTTCAGTTCATTTCAGTTGCTCAGTCATGTCTGACTCTTTGCGACCCCATGGACTGCAGCACACCAGGCCTCCCTGTCCATNGGTTTTTTTTTTTTAACATTATTTAAAACCGTTATTTAAACATTATTTAAAATCTTTCTTTTGTGTGTGTGTGTGCACACGCACACACACGTGATCAGTTGTTCAGTCTTGTCTGACTCTGCAACTATAGACCGTAGCCTACCAGGCCCCTCTGTCCATAGAATTCTCCAGACAAGAATACCGGAGTGGGTTGCCATGCCCTCCACCAGGGCGTCTTCTTGACCCAGAGATCAGACCCACATCTCCTGCATTGCAGGCAGATTCTTTACCACTAAGCCACTTGGATATACAAGTTTATTTAAATGAAATACTTAACTCCTGGAAAAGCTGTGTAGGAGTTATTTCTTTTAGAATGATTTTATCCCTGCTTATAGATAAAAATTGCCATACCTACAACATTACATTTAACAGCTGCATACAAAAAGGTATTTTAAAAGGTATTATAATTATAATGGCTTTATAATGATAAGTGAAAACATTAAGAACCATTTTTTTTCCCTTAGCCTACCTCGATTTGATGTTGATTTAAACATATTGATCATTTAGTAAAGTACAAGTTCCATATCCCTGTGTATACACTGACCCTTGAATGACATAGTAGATGGTGGGGTGGAGGGGCTGGGAATCTGTGGCTAATTTATTGTTGGCCCTCTGTATCTAGAGTTCCTTGGTACCTGTGAATTCAACCAACCATGGATTGGGTAGTACTGTAGTATTTTCTGTTAAAAAATACCCATGTTTGAGTGGTCCTACACAGTTCAAAGCCCCATTGTTCAAGAGTCAGCTGTACTAGCTACTCTGTGTATGAAAAGAATAGGGAGGAAAAGCAAAAGTACAGAGCAGTTATGTAGTAGTCAGGATGTGGTGGATCCACACTGTGTTTATGTGTCTATGCACGTGTGTGTGTTGAAAATTTATCTCTGAGAAGTGAAGTTCTGGAGTAAGTGTAGGTTTTTTGTTTTTGTAGTAAATATTTTCTGTCTACTAGTATGTATCACTTATGTCTTAATCTTCCATTTTCATCTGTGCAGATGTTTTGTTAATTGGCCATCCATCAGTCTAAAACTGATCTGCCTCATTGACCTGTTAAAGAGACATTCACTTGTCTATTAAGTGACATATTCTGGAACTGCACAACAGAAACATCTGCCCCCCTGCTTCAAACGTGCGTGCTTATTGCTTTGAGTCTTGACTCCTTCCTTGGGCGTCTGTCAGCCATGGAGAGCACTGCAGTTGCAGCTGTTGTCTCACAAAAGAGGTTTTGGGTCCTCACTGCATAAGCACACAGGCAGCATCAATAACTATTTTAATTCAGGAGATGTTTTAGCTAAGAAATATTTAAATGCTTGCAGAGACTACTCTTCTAAGAATTCCAGGGTAGTCTGATGCACTGCTTTTATCTTTGATGTGCTGAACCACCCACTTTATCTGAAGGGAAGGATTGATGTTGACTGATTAACAGGACAGCTCTCCCTCTTATTACTTACTTATATAAACATTTTTCATTTTTGAAAATTCTAATCTTAATAATAAGCAATTAAAATAACACAGAAGGATGAATGTACAATGAAAGTTTAAAATTTTTCTGTTCCCAGTCTTACTTCATGGAGTTATTCATTGATAACGGTTTCGAATTGAGTCATATCAGTAAAGTGTCTATCAACAATTGGTGTTTGGCATTTTGGGCAGCACTGTACTTTGTCACGTGGGATTGTGCCGAACGCCGCCTAGTGTTCAGTGCCCCTGTTCTCTGCCATAGCCACTGGAGTATGGAAGATGCCTTCACACGTTTCCAAATGCTCTTGGGGCGGGGAATGGTCTTGGTCCTGGGTGAGTATTGTAAAGTTTAAAACTACACTGCGTATCTTAGGAAATATGTCTTACTTTTTTCAACTTTATTGACTCTACTATGAAAGAAGAATATTTGAGCACACATGCACTTCTCATGGGAGGCTCAGAAAAAAATTCACTTGGGAAGAACTATGCTTGCTTCTAATGGCTTAGATTACTGTGGTTTTTCAGTCTTACCTGCTTTCCTTTATGACAGCATTACTCTTGTATTCTCAGTTACCTGTCTTTTTTTTCTTTTCTCCTCTTGAGTGTGTGTGTGTGTGTGTGTGTGTGTGTGTGTGTGTGTGATTTTTCAAATGGCCAGCTCATGCTTGGTTGAGTTTTATTCAGGGGATTCTGTGCAGTCTGGTTAGGGGGCACATTCCTCCAGGGAAGATTTGCTAAGCATTTTGTTAGACATCTCTGTAATTTTTCTGCTTGGAGTTTTCTGAATTAAGTAGGTATATGGGAACTCTGAATCCTGGTGAGTAGGCTGTGGTTACAAATTCTCGGGTTGTCTTGCCCCCTAATATGGTGTTCAAGCTGAAAAAGGCTCATATCCTCATTGTCTTCCTTAGCCAACAGGTATGTCTTTAGCCAGGTGGGGTTAGTCTTGTGTGGTTCCTGCTCTATATGGAGGGGTCTAAGCTGGCAGTTCTTTTTGAACAAACCAAGGCCTAAACTGCTGCTCCTGAACTAGGTGCTGAATCTGTGAACCCTTTGTGCAGCCATGACTCAAGGACGTGCTTACCAGTTTTTTATCCTCTTCATATTGGCCCTTGGGGAGTTTCTTGAGTACTAGCTGTTATACTTGAGAGGATGTTTTGGATATTTTGGTTAGTGTTTCTAGGCATTTTGTGAGAGAATGATTTCCAAATTTTAAAGTCCGTCTTTTTACCTACTTTCTGACTTCTAGTATTTCCTGAAATTTCTAGTATTTAATCTCTCATTTCTCTTTCATCTACCTCCAGTAATATTTCTATTCTTTTTAAAAAGCATGTATTCTGTCATTTCAGTGAGTCCTCAGGAGGGAGACAGTGTAGACGTGTGTGCTCAGCCTTCCTTTGTTTTTGGAAGCTTGTCACAGATTTTTTAGGTCCAAGTCCATCAGTGCTAACTGACCTGATGAAAACTAAATCTCTATAAATGCCTGTTCATTTAACTACATTTTTCTTTTTTATTTTTAAAATTTGAATTTAAAAACCATGATGTTTAGCTATAAAAGAGGTGAAAGGACAGGGATGAAAGATGAAGTTCAGGTCATTAACTGTGCAATTGAGCAGGGCCTCCCTGGGGTGGGAAGCAGCATGGGGATCTTACCATGAAGTCTAAATATATAAGGAAAAATTACAACAATGAAAAACCACAGTTTTTTAAATTATGTGCAATAAATGTTAACTGCAGTACATTTGGCATAATAATAAGAGTTAGAGTTCAAAGATAAATAAGATGCTATTTCTGCTCTCAGAGAACCCACTAATTTGTGGTAAAGACAGACATGTAAATGAAAATACAGTCACTTATTCATTCTTTGTGGTAGTTTTGTTCTGTAAGTCTCTTTGAACACTGAATTGGGGAACACTGAGCCATTGTCTCTAGGCTAGAAGGGGGTTAGGTTCCTACAAGCCCCTGGTCACATCTTCATTAACTGGTCAGTGCGTAACCTTGCTTTCTGTATGTTGCTGTTTAAAGACATCTTGATACATATCTGTCTATCTATATCTATTAATATATGTGTGTGTATATACTTGGTTCATTAACATTGAATGGCCAACAGCACTATAATTTCATGCCTAAAGGAAGCTCTTCAGAGACTTGTATTTTCTCTGCAAGGCACATCACCCTACTTCTTTGTGGTTAGGAACACTGGACAGCACTTATGCACTATGCTTGGGGGACATTTCAGACAGTGAAATAACCAAGCACAAAAAGATGAAAAACATGATACTAGATAAACCATAAAAAGGATACCTATTTTTGGTGTGAGAGCTGAAACAAGAAAGCAGAGTGTTGCCTCATTAAACTTAAGCTGGGGATGCACACACTTAGTCTTGTCGTTTTTGCTGCTTAATGTCTTCATATGACAACAAAAGCACTGTGCATTTTGACTTTGGCGTTAAAGGTAAATTTTATCAAGTGAGCAAATTCACAAATACAGACTCCGTGAATAATGAGGACCAAATGTACTATGGTGTAAGTGCTGTATGTTCTGCCCTAGGAACTGCTCGGATGGGTCAGGAAAGGCTTCACCGTTAAGGTAAAGTTACAGCAGTATGAAGCAACAGGCTTATGGATAGCAAATGGCCTGCTGTGGCTGGAATTAAAAGGACTTCTTTAAGGAGGAGCAAGGGAGGATGTTTGAACAGGTAAAGTAGTGAGGGGATATGAGGTCCTTATGCCATGTTAAGTAATTTGAATTTTATAGGTGATGAGGAGCCAGAGAATGATTTTAACCAGGGAGAAACATGGTCATATTGTATTTTGGAAAGTTCACTCTGATGGTGCTATCAGGAATAGGTGAAGTCAGAAAAATAAATGGATTTTGGAAGTTAAGATGAGAGTATGAACTAAGGAAGTGACAGTGGAGATAAAGAAAAAGGGATGTGTTTGTAAGATATATATGAGATAATAGATTGAAAAGCCTTGGTGGTAGATTCAGTTCAGTTCAGTCTTTCAGTCGTGTCCCACTCTCTGTGACCCCATGGACCACAGCACGACAGGCTTCCCTGTCCATCACCAACTCTTGGAGTTTGCTCAAACTCGTGTTCATTGAGTCGGTGATACCATCTTACCATCTCATCTTCTGTTGCCCCTTCTCCTCCTGCCTTCAGTCTTTCCCAGCTTCAGGGTCTTTTCTAAAGAGTCAATTCTTTGCATCAGATGGCCGAAGTATTGCTTCATCTTCAACATCAGTCTTCCCAGTGAATATTCAGGACTGATTCCCTTTAGGATTGACTGGTTTGATCTTGCAGTCCAAGGAACTCGTGTCTTCTCCAACACCACAGTTCAAAAGCATCAGTTCTTCAGAGGTACTAGGAATAAAGGAAGTTGAACATGTATACTTCAGTGCCATTAACTGAAATAGGGAATACTGGAGGGTGACCAGAGTTAGGAAGGAAATTGAGTTTGGGGCATGTTGAGTATGATCGTTGTGTTTGTGGGATATTTTACAGAGATATTAGGCAAGAAATATAATCTTAAACCCAGGAGACAGAGCTTTGAGAGACATTCGAACCCTTTGGATGGTTTTGGCAGAAGAGTAGCAATCTCTATATGTTTTAAATGATTGCTCTAGCCAATCTAGAGAATATTGTTGAGAACTGGAGTGAAAGCTGGGGATCAACTGAATGACTACTGAAATAAATGAGCAACAGATGCTGGTGGTTTGGATTAAAGTGACAGCAGTGGAGGGGTACAGAGTTGGGTTTTGAGTCGTTACCTCTGTCATGGCTGAATTTAAAAACCACTTTATCATCAGATCTGCTTTGATTCCATATACATGTGTGTGTGTACTCTGAGCCGCTTCAGTTGTGTCCAACTCTGTGTGACCCTATGGACTGTAGTCTGCCGAGGCCCCTCTATCTATGGGATTCTCCTGGCAAGAATACCAGAGTAGGTTGCTGTGCCCACCTCCAGGGTATCTGTCCGACCCAGGGATTGAACCCACGTCTCTTATGTCTCCTGCATTGGCAGGTGGATTCTTTACCGCTAATGCCACCTGTAACTGCATATAGAATATGTGTTTTCTTGAAAAAACTATCAATGAAATTTATTCTGGAAATCTAGTTTGGGGTATACTAAAAAAGATTCAATTTTGCATATTTAATATAATCAGGCATTGATCCTGTAGTTGTATTTCATATTTATTACTGCTTATTGTATAAAAAACACTTCTGGACAGTTCCACTGGTTCAGTTATAATTCTGCATATTTTCTTATAATAAAGCAATGGAGCTTTAAGCTACGTTACTAATTAGTGACTAGGTTAGAAAAAATGTATTAGAAGCTGGGCTACTGCATTGTGAAAGCAAATTAGGAATGGCGCTCACTATTTGAGCTATTAAAAAAAAAAAAACTCTGTGTATCTAGTTTTTCTCTGGAAGAGCCCAGTACTTTAACGAGGATACTTCCTGGACACAGCATGGAGCTGGGCCCAGGGTAAGAAAAGAGGAGATTAGTTGACCAGTTAAGAGACTTTTAATATAGTTTAGACAAGAGAAGAGATACAAACTGTAAATCAAAGATGAGAGATCAGAAACTGTGATGGGGGTGAATATTTGAGACTTTGTGTAGTAGAATGAGAAGGATTTGGAGGAGAATTTGATGTCAGGGTTAGGGAGAATAAAAAAAAAAATCAAGATTCTGAGATTTTAAGCTTTGGAAAATGGTTGGATGGCGATAGCATAATAACAAGAGCTAGAATCTGTAGGATGAGTGAATAGTTTTGAAAATGGTAAATTAAAGGCATCATCTTTGCAGTTCCCAGGGGAAGTACATTAGAAGACAGTTGGAGAACAGTGAGCACTGTAACTAAGATTTGAAAATTCTGTTCACATAGAAATTGGTTGAAGTCCTAAAAGTGAGTAAAATCACTCATAAAGGAATGAAAATCTAAGAAGGACCAGCAGGAGTGACCGTCTGCCCTCAGGCAGAATGTGGACAGAATATGTGATTGATTTTTCAGTTGAGTTCAGTCGCTCAGTTGTGTCCAACTCTTTGCGACCCCATGAGTCACAGCATGCCAGGCCTCCCTGTCCATCACCAACTCCCGGAGTTCACTCAAACTCACATCCATTGAGTCGGTGATTCCATCCAGCCATCTCATCCTCTGTCGTCCCCTTCTCCTCCTGCCCCCAATCTCTCCCAGCATCAGGGTCTTTTCCAGTGAGTCAACTCTTCACATGACGTGGCCAAAATATTGGAGTTTCAGCTTCAGCATCAGTCCCTCTGATGAACACCCAGGACGGATCGCCTTTAGGATGGACTGGTTGGATCTCTTTGCAGTCCAAGGGACTCTCAAGAGTCTTCTCCAACACCACAGTTCAAAAGCATCAATTCTTCGGCACTCAGCTTTCTTCACAGTCCAACTCTCACATCCATACATGACCANGGGAAAGGACAAGAAGACTGGCTGGAGTTGGATGGTGAGATGTAGGGGGGCTAAGGACATCTGCACATCCTCTGAAAATCCTGGCTACCTCTTTCCCATTGTCGTCATGGTTACTGATCACGTATTGAGCTCTCACCATGGGCTAGAAGATGTGTATAAGAGACAGGTTTTTGTCCTTGAAGTGTTCTCGGCCCAGTGGGAACTGACCTCCAGTCCAGAGTAGGGGAGAGATGAAAATGAAGAAGGCAGAGAGTAGCGGAATACTTTGCAGAAAGATAGCCCCAGGGCAGTGGAAAGGGAGTGAGGGGGACTTTCATGTTTTACTTTATACACTCTGTGCTACTTGAATTTATTTCAATGAACATGTATAACTCAGTTATTTTATAAGCCTAGTAAAAATATAAAAAATACACAAATGGAGAAATGAATGAAGGGTACAGTAATATGAAAGTCCTAGCCTGAGTAAAGGGAAATAAACCAAGGTTTACAGAGCAATGCTTAAAAAAAAATTTTTTTTTTCATTTATTTATTTGGCTGTGTGGGGTCTTCATGCAGGATTTTCAGTTATGGAGTGTGGGATCTAGGTCCTTGATCAGGGATCAAACTCAAGGCCCCCTGCATTGGGAGCTCAGAGCCTCAGCCACTGTACCACAAGGGAAGTTTCCAGAGCAAAACTTTCAAACTTGGACTTATTTGGACCTTTTAATACATCAAGAAAAGTTTCTTGTTCATCTTTTTTTTTTTTTTCAAGTTTACTCTTTTAACTATATGAATTCTTATTCTGGATAGACATCATGGTCATCATTTTGATCATTATTATCATCAGTTTAAGCAGGTCTTCAGTCTACAAAAGAGTTATTGGAAATCAGTAAGATGTTATGATCTCCATCTTTAAAGTGGAGAAACCAACACCGTAAGAGGCCAAGCACTTTGTATCCGTTTACCAGGTGGTGAGGTTCAAAGCCCACGACATTTCCTCCAAGAAAGAGTCAGAGACTAGGGACAATGACTCTGAAAACCGCCCTTAAGTCTCTGTAAATACTCAGGGTTTGTTATCTGGCTCTTCCTAGTTTTTCTCTAGTAATGAGCCATTACTTTGTTAAAATAGTAAAGGGTCTTGGAACTGGTAGTCCAGTGGTTAAGAGACTTCCGCTTC